>JAYGXS010000009.1:4508496-4531661 GCA_036362985.1 Ligula intestinalis
CTGGTGAAGAAGCATGCAGTAGCCACTGCGTAGCTGCGCCAGTGTACAGCAGGTCACCCTTGAGAGATGTCGTTCCGAGGTGGCAATTGGAGGTGGATAGCCACCCAGAAGGATCGGGGGATGGTAGCTGGATTTAGCGTCCACAACGGCTCTCTGGTGAAGACGCTGGAAGCCTTTCCTGATGGCGGAGACATCAACGAGTAAATCCGAGAGAGACGAGGTGACAGCTGCCTTGTGGAGACCTCGGATTGACGTCCGAACGTTACGGCTAGGCTGAGGAGCGTTGCAACGATGGTGGTTCGGGTGGCCAGGTTGTGAACAGGTCCACCAGAACTGCTGGCAGAGGAGTTTGTTGTGTGCGGCGACCGGCAGGACAGAAGCTTCCGCATGAAGGTGCTCGATGGCCGACATTTTATAGCAGCCCGTGATCGTGCTGACTGAGGGCGGCGGAGGCTGGAAGATCTGATTGTGGGAGACCAGATTGGTGCCGCATAGGTGAGATGCGGTTTGACCAGCACCTTGAATGTGGTCACCAGCGTCTCTTTCGGGCAGCCCCAGGATGTGCCCGCGAGAGCCTTGTGGATCTTGGTACACCGGCTCATTTTGCTTGCGACCTCCCTCGCATGGTCCGCGAACGTGAAGAGCGGATCTAAACGGACGCCAAGGAGCTTGGGCTTACGGACCAGCGGCAAAGCCTCACCGTTGACGATGTTAGCCGGGCGACGATTGAACTCCTTCGGCTCCAGCGTGTAAACCGTGACGGACGACTTGGCTGCCGAGATCGTCAACCTGCGCTGAGTGAGGAAGTCCACAACATTAGGCAGGAATTCTGAGAGGACCTGTGCAGCCTGATCAATGTGATGGTGCTGGAAGAAGAAGGTGACATCATCCGCTTATGATACCACTTTGGCGGGTGCCGGAGGGAGTGGGAGTTCCCGCATGTAAATGTTGAACAGCGTCGAGCTGAGCACAGTGCCTGGAGTAACACTGCAGGTCTGCTTACGGGGCTTGGAGAGAGTGCCGCGGAAAAGGACACGATCGTGACGGCCATGGATGTAAGCCGCCAACCATCGGACCAGGCCAGTCGGGACGTTCAGGGAGACCAAGTCCTGCAGGAGCTGATCGTGGCGAACGCAGTCAAAGGCTCGTGACAGGTCAATGGAGACTGCCACGGTCCGCGAAGCGGGCTTCTGTTGATTGAAGCCCTCGAGGATGGTGTCGGTAAGCTCGAAAAGCGCCGTTGTTGTGCCACGACCCGACTTGAAACCATGTTGGTGGCTGGACAGATCCGCTGCAGACGTCAGAATTGAATGGCGAAGTCGTTCCAAAATATCGCCAGTGGACAGAGCAGGGCGATTGGGCAATAGGAGGTCGCTAGACTGGGGTCCTTGCCAGCTTTGACCAGTGGGATGATGATGGACTGGCGCCAGCAATCGGGGATGATTGAACTGGCCAGCGAAAGATTGAAAACGGCCGCCAGGTAGGCAGCCACCTTGGGGCCGATATGGCGCAAATGGGTAGGTGCGAGGCCATCCGGTCCTAAGCCTTTCGAGACTATCGTTTTCCTGACGGCGGTGAGGATAGCATCGGCCGAGAAGGAGATGTCTGGAGGTGGAACCTTATTGAGGGCGATGAGCGTGGCGAGAACAGTTTGTTCATCTTCGCGGCCATCTAACCGTTATTCGAGATGATGTCGTCCCCGAAGCTAATGGACTCGTTAGGTGTGTCAGCCCGGGGCTTGGTCAGATTGTGTAGAATTTTCCAGGTGGCAGCTGAGTTGCCGCGGAAATTACAATCAGCAACTCTTTCACGCCAACGTGCCCGTTTGTCGTCGTTGACGGTCTTGGTTATCAAGCCGTTGAGTTCGCCGACGTGCGGGTCATTTGCATCTCACGCTCAAATTTCGTCTCTCTCTCTCGTTCCAGTCGGGAGGCTTCGCGTGGGTAGTTAGGGTGGAGTATGGGAATGTGACCGTTCGGTATGTGGTGGTCTGCTGCTGCCAGAAGCAGGTGACGAACGGTCTGCTCCTCCGTGTGGACGCAGGTGGGGGGCGATAACTGATCGGTTCCAGCTTCGCATTCGGCGGTGAACGCTGCCCAGTCAGCTCTCTTGAAGTTGATGAAGTGCCTGTTTGGAGCCTTGATACGGTCGGCTGAGGTGGCCAATTCGAGCATTATAGGGAGTTGATCGCTCCCTAGGCTGATTTCCGTGCTCCAGGTGGTGGAGGCTACCAGGCTGAGACTGGCAAGGGAGAAATCGAGAGATCTGGGGGCACCATTGGGTGGGAGCCGCGTTGAGCTGTCCTCGTTGAGGACTGCGAAGGGAGCTTGTTCTAGTTCGTCGGCCAGTGCTTCTCCCCGGGAATCGGCCGCTAAGTTGGAGCACCATAAGTCGTGGTGGGCATTGAAATCACCTAACACCAAGCTGTCTCCAGAAGGTAAGAAGGGAGCGATAGAGGCGGTGAAACCTGGAGGACAACTGGACGTTGGAGATATGTACACGTTCATGATGGTTAGCGGCACCGGGCCAATGTCGAGGGAAATCGCCAAAACCTCCGTGGGGTCGGCACCAAACATGGGGATCTGATGGTGGGCAATGGATTTGTCCACTAAGAAGGCCAAGCCTCCGCCTTTGTTGCGATCGCGGTCACGGCGGACGATAGTAAAGCCGGCACAGGAGGGGACCTTGGTGGAGTTAGTCCACTTTGTCTCCTAGACAGCCGCTACGGCTATGCTGTGCAACCGCATGAAGGTGAGGAGTTGGTCGAGCTTGCCAAGTAGGCCGTTGGCGTTGAACTGGAGGATCTTTAGACCAGGCGGTGTGGCAAGGTCGGAGATTTGAGGCAGGATTGGATTGAGGGCAGGGCGCGCTGGAGGCGCAGAAACAACTGGCGGCACAAGACAGCTGGGACATGTGAAAGCGGGCGACCAATCGGCAGCTTTGGCGAGGCCACTGCAGCGGAGATGACACCAACCATTGCAGAAGCCGCAACGTACAGACCAGTCGAGGCGGCCCAGGCGGACTCGGCAGAACGAGCAGTACCAGAGAGGTCCAGGGTTGGCCTCAATACCGGTGGCAAGGAGGAGGAGTCGGAGCAGCGTGGCTGGGAGGGGCTGCTCCGTCATCAAAAATACGGATTGGGCTGAGGAAGGGTTGATCCAACGTAGGGAGGTGGGTGCAGCCGACCTTGGCCGCCCGGGGGGGGGGGGCGGGTGGGAACGCGGATGTATGACAGATCGTGCCAGGTGGTGCCTCTGTTTGGGTCCTCCGAGGCCGGACGCGTCAGTCTTCGAAACTGAAGTTCAGCTCAAAGAGGTCAGTGATAAGCCAACTTACCCCAATCTTCCCTCACTGACGCTATTCAATTGGCCAGTCCGCTTGCACCCACCAGGTTTGCTCAGTACCGGCTGTTCGTCAGTAATTCTGCTATTGGCGCCGCAGATTTAAACTTGGCTTTGGTATGTCGAAATTTTCAGCAGAAGCGTGGCGTTTGGACATGCTCAGAACTTCTGAGCCGGGCATCCTTGGGGAATATCCACCATGCTTTTCAAAATTGATATTTAGATGTGTGGGTAGGTAGGTTGCCAGGACTTTGCGTGGCTCTTATCATCTTTCTACTCTTCACGGACCGTGACCACATTGTAGGCGCATATTTTACACAGGGCTATTAGAAGGTTCACTGACCGTTGACGGAACTCACTTGTTCTGCCTTTGCCTTAGGCATCAAAACATGGACCCGGACAGTAGCGAGTAATATAAGGATGTAGTATTGCCGGCAAAGACAAGGCCGACTGAAATGGTCTGTGCGTACTCCAGGACGCGACCCAACCAGGCCGGATTTAGTGCTGGGCGTGGGTGTGTGGATCAGATATTCACACTGAGACAGATCCTTGAATTCCGCCATAGCTACCAACAACAAACAGCCATCTGCTTTTTTGACTTTGCCGCTGCGTTCGACTCCATCCATCATGAATCCCTATGGCGGATAATGGCAGTTGATTGTGTACCACCAAAACTAATCGCCATGATCAATGCATACTACCGCTCCACCAATGCGCGGGTTTTAGTCCAGAACAACCTCTCAGAACCCTTCGATATTCGGTCAGGCGTTCAGCAAGGCTCTGTCCTGTTGCCCATCCTCTTCAACTACGCCATTGACTGGGTTCTCTGGAAGGCCCTACACGAAACTGACGGTATTGAGCTTGCACCCGGACGTCAATTGACTGACCTCGACATTGCTAATGATATCGCTTTACTAGCATCAAATTTTAGCGATCTCCGATCTATGGTGTCACGGGTGAACGAGGTCACGACATCGGTCGTTTTGTCATTAAACGCTGGGAAGACCAAAGTGTTTTCATGCTACATTCCAACCAAAGAGATTAGTGGCTGTCAACTTGAAGACGTCGATAGTTTCAAATACTTGGGAGCGATATTGCTGCCGAATGAACACAGTAAGGATGACATTGTCTCCCGAAATGACACAGCGCGACGAGTGTTCTCCAGCATTCGGAAGTGCTTATGGACCCGACGTGATATTTCCTTTTCAACAAAGATCCGCGTGAACCATGCATCTGTGCGTTCCATTCTCTTATACTGGTGCGAATGTTAGGCTATGCGCGTGGAGGATGAACAGAAACTGGAAGTCTTTGACCACTACTGTTTGAGGAACACCCTCCGAGTGAAGTACACTGACTTCGTCTCAAATGAGACAGTCCGCACTCGCTGTGATAAAATCACAAGGACATCCCAGGCCATTCAGGTAAGACGGCTGAGATGGTTTGGACACGTTCCTCGTCGCCAATCTCTAGAGCTCAGTGCTACTGCCCTCGACATGAAACCTTCGCCTACTTGGAAAGGTCAAAGAGGAGGTCAACTCAAAACCTGGCTCGACTCAGTCCGTCAGGACATGGAAGTGGTTCTTGCACCTTCAGTATTCGGTTTCCGGCGCTGGCGAACAGAATGGGTCGAACTGTCCAGGTCTGCGGCCACGGACCGTCGTGCGTGGAGAAGCACCATATGGGACATAATTGAGGCTGGCTAGATCAGTCATGATCGCAGCCGTAACAAGTCCAAGCACAAGACTGAGATGGCAATTTCTGGCTTATTAGCCGTTGTCAGCCAGTCATACCCAGCTTCAATTGGTATAACACCTGAGGCTTGAACTCGTGCCCAGTTTGATCAGTCTAACGCCCTAGCCATCGAGCCACGAACTGCTTGTCTTGCTCGTTTACGTCGGGAATTATTGTCACTCGTAGACAAATGTGTACCGACCGCTAACGGACCCCGTTTGTCCCGCTCCGACTTTGTTTGCCCCATTCTCACACTTTAACTCCGTATAGTGAGGTTTCAGACCCGAACAGGCGATGCGAGAAGTTGTAAGGGTGTGGCAATATGACCGCGAATAAATCGGTTATTGCGTTCAATCCTCCCACCTCAATATCAAACAGAACGTTGCCCATTTGAAGACTTCAGTCCGTAGCCGCCCCCAGTTTCTGGTAACCAAACATGGTCTGGTTCACCTTGTGTTCTGGTTTGCACTTCGTACAGCCTGAGTGTACCCACTTAACACACCATGAACTCGTGCCCGATTTCCCTGAGATGCGTACTTTCCCATCCATCGGATTTGGGCTTACAAGTAAGATTCTTGCTTACACAACCGGTGGTAAAGCCGAAAGAACGAAACACTTCTTAGATCTGGCCATTCATCGATGCTACACCTGCAGGCTTTGCCCTGTTCTTCGTGCGCTTTGACAAGGTCAACAGAGCTACTCATGTCTCTGATGACGAATCCGCGATGGATATCGAAACGTCAGGCGAATAAACATATTGTCCAAGCGATCGAGTCTTCTTCTCAGAACTACGTCTTTTTTTACTTCCTAAGATTCAGCTCTTGTCGACGTTGATGCTCTGGCTCCGGTAAATTTGTCGTCCACCGCAACGCAGCTGCTATTGCAGCATATGCAAGCAGCTTCGCAAGTTTGGCCCCTCATCTGCTGGGAAGCTCAATGGCAAGCAAAGGACACTGTTGTCAGCAAGCGCAACAATAGGAGTGCGTTGGTCTACTTCGTATCTGTTGTCGACTGGACACATGCCTATTCTGTGATTGGTTTGAACACGTTTTCACATCTGCGGACGGCGGAGCCGTGTTGGCCATTTATTGGTGCCCCTCCGCCCCTTTAACGGGCCGCATGGTAAATGCGCTGGACCAACGCGGGAGAGCTCAGATCAATGCATGGTAGGCGTTATTCATTTTGCATTCCCATAGAAAATGCCGAACCTGGAGGGGGAGAGAGGGGGGTGTCCGTGGCATGCGTAAGTGGAGATCAGCACCTGCATTCCCACTCCGTGAGATCTGAATCAGCGTACTGGGTTTCACCAACTACCTGCACCCAATCCTGCCTTCGGTCTTCTTAGCGCTGTCTGGACACCGGGCTCGGGAAAATGAGAGAAGAGAAAGAAAGAGAGAGAGAGAGAGAGAGAGAGAGAGAGAGAGAGAGAGCGTGGTATACGTGACGTAGGTCTACTGTCAATTAAAACGAAGTCACGCGAAATTTGGTGCGTAAAATCCAACCCCACCTCCACGCTAGTGCGCGCCGGAAACTTGCTTTTGCTTGGCTAACGGGGCTTTGGTAGGGGAGCAAGACCGGGGACCTAGCGCCAATCCCCTTTTCTCCACGAAACACAGAATTGACTTTCTAAACGCATGAATCACAACCATCCGCAAAATACGACCTCTGCTACGGTATCCGCGGGAACCGACGCGCCCCATCCTCTTGGTATCGCGGGATGGGTGTTTAATCTGCGAGCTGATGCTGGATTGCGAAGTGCGGACACGCACAACACAAGAATACCTACGGCGTCTGTGGGAACCGACGCGACCCATCCTCTTAGCATCGCGGGATGGGTATTAAATATGCGAGCTGATACCGGACTGCAAATTGCAGGCTGGAATGTTCAAAACTGAGGGATGACGGTGCCCAACGTTTAACAACCAAATCCCTTTCTGAATACTGTGTTGGTGTGGTGTGTCTCTCTGAGGTCCGCCTACCTGGCACTGGCTACAAACTGCTACAAGTACCAGGAGCTGACTCTGCGTACCATCTCTACCACAGTGGTGTCTCCAACAACTCTGGACTGTATGGTGTCGCTATAGCTTTGGCCGATGAATTTCGCTTGAGTCTGTTGGAGTGGGAGGCTGTCTTACCGCGCATCGCTTGGGTCCGTTTAAAAAGTGCTCAGTCAGCGTTTTCATCATCTCGGTATATGCGCCTACTCTAGCTGCTGATGACAGCGTATCCGATGACTTCTACGGCGACCTTTAGCGAACAGTTGACCGCATCGCAAGAAGCGATCTACTCGTCATTGCCGGTGATTGGAACGCCCGACCAGGTGTGTGTGACGCTGGAACCCGTCATGTGGTAGGCAAATTTGCTGTCGGAGCGCAGTGTGCCAACGGTGAGCGCCTTGTCAAATTCGCATAGTCGAACCGCCTCGTTGTGTCCCGCACGCGTTTTGATTATGCGCGCCACCACCTTGTCACGTGGTACTCAAATGACGGGCATATCAAGGCCCAAATCGATCACATGCTTGTCCGAGCACGCTGAGCCAGCTCGGTCTTGGATTGTCGAGCCTACCGCGCTGCTGATACCGGAAACGCTCATGCATCGGACCATATCCTACAGCGGGCAAACCTTTGCTTGATTTTGAGAGCTATTCACAGACCCTCTCGACCAGAGTGGATAGATGTCACAAAGCTGAAGTCCTCTGCTGGCGACGCCTTCCACTTAGCACTCCAGAACCGTTTCGATGGCCTGTACCATGACGCCCGAGCGGACCCAGAGCCCGCGTGGCAGTCCCTGAAGGCCGCGATGTCAGAGCTGGCATACACAAATCTGGGCAAAACCCGACGGTGACATCGCGACTGGATCACTAGACCCACGTTTGAGTTAGCTGAGGAGACCGGCCGAGTCAGACTCACTGGCTCCCTCAATTACATAGAGCTGCGGTGCAAACGACAAGGGCCATCCGAGCCGATAGGAACGCCTACTGGAGCGACTTTGCCACGGAAACGGAACGAGCAGCTACCAGAGGTGATACCCACAAGCTCTACCGACTCTTAAAGCAGGCCAGCAGAGGCTCGGGGAACCCCACCGAGACTTTACTGGATCGCAACGGTGCTGTCATCACTAAGATCGATGAGCGGTTAGAGAGATGGCGCGAGCATTTCTGTGACCACCTTAACCATGATCCCCTGTGATGTCTGAACTGTCACCCAATGTGGACGATCCTCACCATCTGTATGAGTGCAACACAGAGCTACCCAGTGTAGAGGAAGTTGTCTCCATTCTCTTGAGGCTACGCAGCAACAAGGCACCTGGTGAGGATGACCTCCAGCCGGAGCTCTTCAAATGTGCACCCGAGGTTATTGGGCCCTGGCTACAACAAATATTTGCCAAGATATGGGACAGCGAAGTTGTCCCCTCTGACTGGAGTATAGCAGTGATCCTCCCCCTGTTTAAAAAAGGCGACAGACGAGCGTACATCAATTACAGACGCATTAGCCTTATCGATGTAGCGGCGAAAACATTCACGTCTCTTCTTCTAAAACGTTTCCAAACTGCGAGAGACCAGCGCACCCGCCCAAACCAGAGTGGATTTCGACCAGGTCGTGGCTGCACCCACCTGATCTTCAATCTCTGCAGTGTGCTGGAACTGAGATGGGGTCACCAACAACCCACTGTTCTATGCTTCATCGACTTTGCTGCCGCATTTGACTCTGTTGATCGCAGTTCGCTGTGGAACATAATGAGGACGGACGGCCTACCACCTAAGCTTCGCGCTCTCATGCAGGCATACTATCGTGGCTTTTCCACATGGGTGAGGACGCAGAACGGCGACACGTAAGCCTTTAGCGTCAGGACGGGCGTCCGCCAAGGCTGTGCCCTTTCACTAACCCTGTTTAACTATGCGGTGGACTGGATCATGACCAAAGCACTGGATGACTTCCCGGGAGTGCAGTTTGATCGCTCGAAATGGGTGACTGACTTGGTGTATGCTGATAACTTCGTCCTCTTTGGCGACAACTGCATTGCAGTTCGGCAGCCGCTGGCCAAGATCAATGAGCGTGCATGATCCATCGTATTACACCTAAACGCCACTAAGACCCAAGTAATGCTCTCCTGTGTGCCCCCTACATCTGGCACTCCTACTGTTCTCGACGGTGCTCCTTTCGAAGTGGTTGACTCGTTTAGATACTTGGGCTCTTTGGTCACGGAAACGGGTCACGGTGTCGACGAGGTTATATCACGCGTCAACCGTGCCCGAACTGCCTTCTACCGTCTGTGCGCTCCTCTATGGAATAGAAGGGAAATATCACTACGCACAAAGTCCCGTTTTTACCAAGCTGTAGTTCGATCTATCCTGCTCTTTGGCGGAGAGACATGGCCTATGCGCGTTGAAGCCATGAGGCGCCTTGAGGTGTTTGACAATGACTGCATACGCCGCATCCTTCGTCACCGTCGCGTCGACCGAATTCGCTGCTCCGATCTCCGCCGACGCTGTCACCTGGACGCTCTCCCTCCACTCCTGCTTCAGAGACGACTTCGGTGGTTCGGGCATGCGTCCCGGCGTGATGATGGTGAGCTGATTCGTGACCTGCTTGTGGCGACGCCTCCCCCTATCTGGCACAAACGTCGCGGCGGGCAGCTGAAAACTTGGACAGCAACGGTCAAGCAGGATCTGTCGTACGTTTCCGGCCCATGCGTCTACGGTATACGCCGGTGGAACCGTGAATGGATGGCGCTCTCGTGTTAACAGGCGCAAGATCGACGCGCCTGGACAGTTGTGATTCGTGATGCAGTCAATGTCAAAGCTGACGCCGGCTCAACCCGCCCGAGGTGAATGCCGTTACAAGTACAAGTACAAGTAAGTACACGAAAGTCACCGTTCCTGTCCCACCCTGCCATGGAGCGCACGGTGGACATAGTCGGAGCCGACGGTCAAACTGCCGGTTCCTCTTGGAGGTCCAAGAATCATTAACTGGTTTAAGGGGGGGGGGGGGGGGGCGCAATCACGCCTTGTACTTTGGCAACCATTCTCTAAACTGGCTGCTAGAATAGACACTTGACATAGTACGAGCGTTGACCTCTCTGCCGTGATCAGTCAGTCGTAAGGTCATCTATCGTGGGAATATCAGGAAGAAAATCGTTGGCGCACGCCCTTGCTCTCCGGACGAAAACAAGGAATAGGGATGGGCAGGGGGAGGGGTGATAAGTCCTCATTATCATGTTTACTGCGCCGTAAGGAAGGTAGGAAGGAATAAGTCAATCCCGCGCTTCGGCCAGCATCGACTGATGACCTCCCGAGGCGCATACATCCCAGGAGGTGATAATACACGGTTCACTCGGAAGTAGGTATTTTAAGGTCAGTGAAACAGTGACGTCTTTTAGTTAACTGCGCTGGTGACGCACCAGTGGACGCACTGGGGGACTGGACAAATAGTATGACCGGCTGGTAAACCAGGCAAGTTGAAGACCTGAGCACCTGCGCCCAGCGGGAAGCAATGCAAGTGACGTTAGTCCGGAGATGCCTGTGCGGGGCGATGCATGCCGGCGCCAGATCGATAAATCGATGGAGTGAGTTCTCAATCGAAGCCAGGATTGAATCAATCCTCGGCCTGTCTTTTTGCCGGCGTGGGCGTTTATCTTCGCAGCTGCGAAGTGAGGTGTGACAGTGACTTATAATTGATTGCGGAGCGAGTTTAAGTGTTGCATGATTGCTGTGTATTGCTGCGAGTATTGAGGTCACCTGCTGCGTGGTCGCAGGGAGGCACGCTCGCGTGTGCGTACGTCTGTGTGTGCAAGTGAATATCCGTCCAGCGTTTTAAGGTCATCGAGTGCAGACAGTTGTGGCGGACGGCTACAATGCCTGTCCCCCCTTCGTTCTCCAAGGCCTGCCGCACTAAAGACATGCATCGACACAAACAACTGTTCCAACGCTTTCTTTCAATGACGCTTCCTTCCCCCGAGGTTTGACCTTGCAGCAGATTCTGGTTTACCGATAACAGCTGCGCCAACGTCCCCTGTCCGTCGGCTCCCCACAGTTGACCTCAGCTTATTCAGTCACACACATAGCCGCGCATACACACGCGTCCATATAAGCACGCCTGCCTAAGGGCCACTTAACACGCCACATATTTGGCCAAGACAGCAGAGGGCCTTTGCAGGCGACATCACTCGGGCAATCGCAACGCATAAATAAGAGAACACGTGAACCTGCACCACAATCCTACCTAAGCAGCTGCCACCACTGTCTCATGCTCCCTCTCAAGTTTGGCTGGACGCAGTCAACGCTAGCCATGGCTTCGCCAGCGGCCACAGCCGCCTGGGACAGCAATAGGGAGTTCTGTACACAATAAACCACTCCTGGTGACTTTTGCCTTCTACCTAGGGATTTGATGTGAAGATTGTATTGATCCGATTACACCTACTAGTTAGACCCCTAAAACCTAACGTTTTGGATTCTCATTCGAACCCAGGATCAGAGACCATCACGGATTGCTAGATTACGATTGTCTGTGATGCTGAGTTTGAGCGTGAATCAGAAACGTCAGAGGAATCAGCGTTCTGTTCGAGCGATCGCATCTTCACATTTTGAGCTGCTTTCAGCCTGGAACTTGCTTGTTCGCTTCTATCAGCAAAACGTTTGCCTTCGCTCGGAGTTTACATTTTCCTCTGCATCATTTCTAAAAGATGCCAACTCTTCGCCGTTTTGCCACGGTGGTCTTCGAGGTCGTTGTTGATGTTCATCGCGGGTTCTGACGTTGTCTCCAACTGGTCGATGGAGTCTGCTTGGTCGCACCTCGGTGATGTTCACGTGACTTCTACGGTCCCCTCCTCGTTTCTTTCCCGTTTTCTCCGATGAGCTCCTCTTGTCTCATCCCCATAATGCTATAAGATTTCTTCCCACGACAAGGAGCCTTCTGAACCCTAAACACCACGATCCCTTACTCATTGCATCATATGATATCAGTCTAAGTACCTATTTAAGCAGATTTCTCCTATATTTGTTTTCGGAAATCGATGGCTCGCTGAACTCTGCCATCGATATGGAATTTTTTCCCTGCCTCCTTCTCAGTTCACCATATTTACCTAATATTTTTGACGATTATTTAAAAAAGGATCCATTTTAAATCGGATCTGACGTACTATGTGTAACATACTACTCAGTCCTGTTATCACCCAGTTGCTTACGCGCAGTTGCGAGTACCAACTTTGCATTTATTTGTACCACAACACTAAGTTTGTGATGAAAGGGGTTCTTGAGCCTTAAGTACACAATTTATTATTAACCCAGTCAACCTTGTCTATTTTTAGTATCCCTAGGACTCCTGGTGGCTGCGTTCCCGTTTCAGCTTCATTGCCCGGAATATACTGGTGTCGCAGGTCGTGATGTCGACAAACAGAAGGTTCTCCAAAAGCATAAGTCAAGCAAGATGGTGTTGGTGGACAGAAGTTTACGGCCGGAAAATAGACAGTACACAGGCGGAGTTACGTACGCCGTGTTAGTACGCCACATTGTGTTGGCTGCTATCTAGCCTTGCTCGCGGAACGCTCTTAGTGAACCGGGCAGACAGCCAGGTGGACAGGCGCGCGTCAATTAGCTGGCGTCTTGAGCTGCGAGCAGACCGGGGGAGGCACACGGCCACTAGGAGATCGCGGCCTCTCGCATCGATTGACAGCGGGGGAGTTTTTTACGTGCGAGTAGATAGCTAGCGTGACAAAGGAAGGCAGCGGCCAGGAGTTATTAAGGGCCTGGGCATATCATATTTTAATAGTCTCAATCTCTCAGAGCACTGTGCCCTGACTGTCTCGCAAGTATGCCAAACTAACGGATTTATTCTCAGAAATTTTAAGATCATTAAGGTTATTACTAGCCTTTATAATATGTACGTGAGACCTAGTCCCTAATACTGCTCGTCCCTATTTAGCCGTTTGCGCGCTATTGAACGGAAGAAAAAAGAATCGGTCCAGCACTTAACTAGAATAATTTTCTCTTCAAAACACCGTAACTTATCCTACCAACAACGTTGTGAACTTATTGAACTCGATTTCTTGTGGCTTCGCAGATTACGGAAGGGACTATTTTTACTGTTTAAACTTTTAAACGGCCGTACCTTTAATCTCCTCAATACCATAAGGCACTCTCGGCGCGCCAGTTATCGAGATGTGTTTTTATTTCTTCGTATGGCACGCACAGTTAGCTACCGTAATTTTTTTCAGTAAAAGCTATAGCAATCTGGAATAAGCTGCCCAGAAGTATCAAAACTCAGCAAAGGTAACCTTTGTTTTAGAGATCTGTCCTTAGTTTTCTATATTCGGGACAACTTACACGTATTTTTCTGCTGACTCGGTGGAGTCTCTCTTTCACTCTGGTGGCTCTCGTGGATTTTGAACCCTGCCAGGCCTCATGCCGAGGATAATGGTGCTGAATCTTCAGCCGACAGAGAGCAACTGTTCGCTAACAAGCATTTTGCTGGTGCAAAATCTCGAAACTATTACACTCAAGGAAGACTGAGACCACCGTGTCTCTGTGTACACCCTCCCCCTCCCGAACTAAAGTCACTCATCGAGCCGCGGTTTTTTTGTTCTACTAAAATGTCAACTCGATCTATAATTGTACATATCTTTCGTTAGTATCGTACCCTTGAAGTCCGGCTTTATTAACTTGAAACAAACTCCCTATTTCGCCCACTATTGACCAATCACAAAACTAAAACAAAACCATTACTAACTGCAAAAGAGGGAGTTTCTTCAAGGTTTTTCCTGTCTTCGAGGTTTCGGAAGGTGCCCACGAAAAGGTGCTTCACCACTTGCCTGTAAACTGGCCATAAATAAATAAAGATTGACAAAGGAATATCATAGAAGCTGACAGCCAGAGGAAACAGCCACAGAGCAGCATACAGGCAGCTGACGTCAGGTTAGTGTAGAAGAGTGCTCGTTTAGCCCGGGCACGTGTCTTCATGGTCAGGCCACCATTCGTACGCTCGCCACGCGGTGAGTCATGTGACGGCAGCGCAGCTGTCACGCGCGAGCGTGTCTTCGGCGGAAACTCCGCGCACCAAAGCTACGCGCGCGGCGCCGCGGCAGGGCTGATCAACTGGGTTTTTTGTGAGTACTCAAGTCCGGTTGATGACCTGGCAGAAACACCTGCTCCGACTGGTTGGACGGTCGCAACAAAGGCTGGCTTTAGCTGGCCGTGCGCGCGCGCGGGAGCGCTTGGCTCTTGCGTAACTGCACAAACTCCATCAAGGCCACTGCAGCTGAGAGCGGATGGGCGGACGAACACGGCTAGCACGGGCCGAACGTCCGTTAGGGTCAAGCTGGCGATTGGCTATTCAGCGAACAAAAACAATGCGTGCACGAGGAGTTACCCATGGCAACCGTAGGGGCGCGTGCATCTATCGCAGTGGCTTAGAGTAAAACCCTTGCCTCTGCGACCTAAAGGCCCAGTTTCGTGGGGGGGGGGGGGGGGGAATAAGTAAGACACCAGGTGGAAGGAATTGTTTATTCTTTGACTGCTGGACAAGGGCATGACCAGCCGCGAGGGGCTGGTGTCTGAGCGTGACAGTCGTCGGTGTTACGTCCTGTGCTCCTTTTTAGCACTGCGCCCACCCAACCTCAGGCGACCGGTCAGCTAGGCCAGGGGTCGGGAACGTATGGCTCGCGAGCAAGGTGTGGTTCGTTTGATGCTTGCATTTAGTTCTCTCAGATAAAATTGGAATTTAGTTGACGCAAGTGTGAAAAAACTCGCGGCATTCGGCGGGATTTGAACCCGCATGGAAGGGAAGGCCTTAACGCGAAGCCAATGCTCTACTAGTTGAGCTTCGAATGCTACGCCTTGCAACTTGAGTTTCAGCACGCTTGAATTGATTGTATCTGCCCATCTTTATCGCTCGTATGAAATCGACCAATACGGAGCAGCAAACTGACTGCCCAAGCAGGATTTCCTAAGCAATTATCTAGAATCCACCAGAATGACTACTAGGCTGAATTAATTATTAAGGAATTAGAAACTTCCGATTTTGTGATAAATCTCGAGGATTATTATAATCACATTTAATTAAATTAAATTATAAAATATGTTATATGGCTCTCACTGAAATATATTTCCAACTATTTGCTTTCTTGGCTCTCTGAGTCAAAATGCAGTGGAGTCCGGTTAATGTGGACACGGTTAATGTGGACAACCGCTTAATGTGGACAGTTGGCCAGGAACGGAATTTCTCCATAGTAAAATCCTCCAGTTAACCTGGACAGCCACCGCTTAATATGGACAGCACCAAGCTGTCAACCGGTCGGTCGACCCACAGATTTTGTCAAAAATCCAGTCCAAATCGCCCGTGGCGGGGAATTCCCGCGTCCTGTTCGCCACAGTTGGGGGGTGCAGTTGTCGAAGGAGGCCGCCAATACGTCATCTAGGCTATTCCCACTCCCCCTGCCCTGCCCCCGTATCCTCACCCTTGTCTCCCTTATCTGCTTTCCCACAGATTTTGTAAAAAATCCAGTCCAAATCGCCCGCGGCGGGGAATTCCCGTGTCCTGTTCTGAAAGTATTGCTTCAGATGAACAGTACACAAAGCTTTTCTGTTGGTTTGCCTGTGGTTGTGCACGTGTGGAGGCTGATCACGAGAAAGTGAAGTGCTTTTGACTGTCGTTCTTCGACTTCTGCAATCTTTCTTTCCCTTCTTTCCCAGATGGGGAAGCGAAAGGATCGAACAACAACAGAGAAACTGGATGTTTTGGACAAGTTCCATGACCATAAGAAGCAGTCACACCGAATTGGTCTTCGAGAGGCAGCCGACCAGCTTGGAGTTTCCAAGTCGATGTTGGAAAAATTGGTGAAAAAAGAGGAGGAACTTCGTCGTGAGGCTTCAGAAGATGAACAAGGCCCTGCACGGAAACGCAATAGATATGGAAAGGACAAGGATATCGAGGCAGCACTTTTGCAGTTTTATCATTGGGCCCACGATTGTAACATCCCTCTCAATGGTCCGCTGCTTATGGAGAAGGCTGCGAAAATCGCAGAAGTAGCGGGAGTCAACTTCACTCCCACCGTAGGGTGGTTTGCAATGTGGAAGAAGAGGAATGGACTCGTCTTTGCGACTCTGCGTGGTGAGGCAGCAGAAGCCGACACCTCCAGAGCTGATGATTTCCTCAAGAAAGATTGACCTGACCTGTTGAAGCAGTTTCAACCCAAGGATGTCTTCAACACTGACGAGACAGCAATTTATTTTCGGGCACTTCCAGACTCAACGTACCTGACCCAGAAGTCAAAGAAGTCGGCACTTCGTGGAAAAAGGTGAAGTCGGAGACAATCGTAAATTGCTGGAGGAAAGGGGGCTTCGTCACCACTGAAGAGGAAGTTGCAGAGAATGAAGTCGCGATTCTGATCCCAGAAGACGTGACAGAGGACAGGATCGAGAGTTTTCTAGAGTGGGTTTCAATCGACGACGATGCCGAAGTCGCCGAGGAGGCAACACTGGAGGAGGTGACAAGCGAACTCGCCGAAGCAGTTGCAGATGCCAAGAAGGTACCAGATGAGCAGGAAGAAGAGTCTGAAGAGGAAGACGAAGAAGTCGAGCCCCCAGTCTCATCAAAAGAAATGAGGGCGGCATTGGCCGTACTCGAAACGGGGCATCGACAACAGGGTTTTGATGTGGAGAATTTCGACACTGTGATAAAGAACTTTAGGGGGGCTTTAAGAGAAAAGTTTCCACCAAAGCAATAAAAACTGAGCATGTTCTTTCAATAAAACTTCATTCAGATGCAAAATTCTGTTTTTTATGCGCAGAAACGACTGGTTTGGGGTCAGTTCGCTCAATGTGGACAACCGGTTAATATGGACAGTTGGCCTGGAACGGAGGTGTCCACATTAACCGGACTCCACTGTAGTTCCCGACCTCTGCGCTAGGCGGTGGCCTGTTGCTGGCAGTAGGGGAGAGAATGACGTCGACCTTCCTTACATGTCTTTCCTCAATCAAATCAATCTGATGCCCTTGAAGCTATCGCGGTACGCTAAAAGCCGTAGCCTGGAGGGTTGACAACTGACGGAATGACTTGGAAACCGCAGTCGGCCCAGTGTATCTCGTTGTGTGGAGTGGCCAACTGCGAACTGAGAATCAGGCTCAATGGCTCCTTCTTAATGTGGCCTTTATGGTGCTGTCAGGCGGGAGCCTGTCTAGCGAGGCCTGCTGTTGGTACGCGTGTTGCGTGTTGGTCGCGCCAGCAGTCTGCACTCCCCTACCCCCATCTCCGAACTTCTTGATATTTGTCTAGGCGCCGGGTGGGAGTGGTGAGAGAATGAGGTAGATTCTCCGCGAGTCTACTTTCACTATAATCCGGCGGAAGTCAACGCGTTGCTTCCGACTGCCGAAGCATGTGGTTGAAATCGTCGAAATCGATGATCGAACTGTCGTAGTAAGGTCCTGTGTAAGTCAGCGTCAGGGAGGTGATTGGCCAGGTTGGATTGGGGGAGACAGGCTAGTGCCTGCGCACTTGCCAGCAGCCGCGCGATGCGAGCGTTCGATGCCACTACATCTCTCTGTGCGCGGGTGTGAACAGAAAGGCAGGTAGTGTACCTGATCCGCGGGTATCACTGTGTAACTACCAAAAAGTACTAGGTTAAGCGAATTCATGGCATCAAGTGGGCAGCCATTAGCTAAACCTTTGAATTCTTCCCAGAAAGGCGTGTGCGGTTGGCAAGATCGTGTATATAGCAGGCGCAGAAGGAACCGCCATAGCACACATCAAATAGCTGGTCCAAGGCCTAGGAGCAGGAAGATTGAGAGGGAGAATGAGGTCAATCGAGTTGTGTGGGACACGTCGGAAAGTCACCATTATCGTAGGAACACGTCGGGAAGTCATTAGTTATCGAGGGGCATTAAGGCTAATACGGTTTAGCTCTAACGGCTGCAATCTTTTAGGTCCGGTTCATTAGGAGAAGAGAGAAGTTTTGGGAACGCCAGATTGTTAGGAACAATGCATTCTTTACGGCAGAGTTAGGAGGAAGTTGCCACACTGACTGGTATAGCGTTCGACCGTGAGGGCCGTGTAAGAGTGTGGCGTCGTCACACCGGTCCACGACACTGCCTGCGTCCGCCCCGCTCGGTGCGGAATCCGGAGTGGTGTCTAGCGGCGGCCACCACCTTGGTGGTGATTGGTTGGACGGCGCGAGGTGGGCGCAGCCGAGACTGGGCGTGTTAGTATGTCACGCTAGACACTGAGCAAGAGATAGACAGGGTGCCGGCAGTCAGCGTGACTGCAGCCTTGGCAAGATGAGTCAGAAATCATGGGTCCCCACAGTGGTGCTAACGCCCACTACAGGTCAACTATTACCCACTGTAAACGACCTGATGGGTTTTTAGCGGGTCGCGCCTGGGTGACTAGCTCGCGTCGAGGTGCACTTTCCCAAACGCTCACCGATGTGCTTTCTCGACGTCTCGATCAGCCAATCATAGTTCTCGCATCTATGAGGTGACGAATGAGGAGCTTGCATGCGTGCCCGACGCAAGTTGCCTCTCTGCCCAAAATCTTCAGGCCGACCTAGCCAATGAAAGATTTCCCTCTCTCTGTCTTCTGGCCCGAATACTCTAAGACCTCACTTGGGCCCGGCCAACCTACTGCTCGGACTTATCTCTCCCAAGTCAATCTATTCTCCTCTTCCGTTGTGTACACAATAAACTCTTCCTTCTACTCTGGCCTTCCCAAGACTTCTCTTCTCCACCAAGTAGCCATGGTCTGAAGATCGCAGTTGCACGGTTAGACTCACTTAACTCCCTGCGATAGGTTTGAATCTATTACGCTTTTTGTAACCACTGCCTCTCGCGGATACCTGCTCTTAGGCCCGTAGCGAAAAGCCCTGAATTGCGACACTACTTGCAGTTGTGGAACAAGCAACTTAAATGTTGCCCCGAAACACGTTTATGCACGTCTGTGTGGCACGAATTTTTTTCTCACAATTAATTCACAACACTCCTGTGTTCAACATCATCCGTCACATTCATCTGAGAGGATGGGTGTGACGGATGTTTTATAAGAACATTGAAGTCAGGCTCTTGGATCGCGTTTGAAGTATTAAAGAAAAAAATGCATTCTCAAATCCATGATTGAGAGTAGATATGAAGAGACACTCGAATGTTACTCGACTTGACACTCACGGGTGCCAGTTAAACGTCATCATTTTAGCTTTAACTTAACCTTGAAAAAAGGAAAGGTACGCAGACATCTTTCGGCGAAATATAGACCTAGAGCACCGTTTAACGAGGTTAGGTATTCGAGAAAGATTTTTAGAGGATGTGGGGCAACTTCATCGCTGAATTTTGTTTTGGATGTTCAGTTATTCTCGGCAGTAAGGTCTCCTGTTTGAACAATCAAACAGTAATCGTAATTCAAAACGTATGTTCGCCAATTTACCTTCTGAAATTTTCAATGGGAATTTTCGCAAAGTTAAAATTCCTACAAATAAATTTGACGGAAGAAAATTCCTCTAAACACACATGAAATGGTATATTCACTATTGTAACTAACGATTATCGTTAAATTTTTTAGTCACTGGCCAGCCTCTACGGAAATATTTATTCCTCTGTCGTCCCTAGCGACTCAATCAAGCGAAAACATGCTAACCTTGGTCGAGCGCACATTAAACAGTGTAGAAACGGAGGATAAAACATTCAATTCTCGTGAAACTCTGTTGGAGACTATATGTGAACTGTAAGCTGTTTGTTACCAGCTCTCCTACAAATTTCATTTATTTTTGAAGGATATTTAGTCCCAAATTGCAATAAAGGACTATTAACGAACCTGATTAAACTTTTGCTAACCCATTTAGTCATATTTTGCATGGGCAAACTTTCTGCACATGTAAAGCGACCATCTGTAATAGGCTGGGCATGCACGAACTCACCAATTTCGTAAATGCTTTAAGGAAATATCTTATTTTGAAGATTTTGATAAACTCATAGACCACAATATACATGTTTAGGCAGTAAATGGAAAACACTGAAAAGGTTTAAGTAGTAGACACTATTTTGTTGATGATCTTGAACGTATCGTTCTCCAACATCAGAAATACCGTTAAAATTTTAAGAAGAGGAAAATTCTTTTATTATATACAAAATGGTTTCTTCAACAATCTACTCGACGATTATATTCAAATTTATTAGTCACCGGCCTTATGTAGTTTTTTTACTTCTGTGACGTCGGTGAAATCAAGTTAAAATCGGTAAACATTAATCACCCGAATCTCAAGCAATGGGAAAACGGAAACAAATGCAGCCAATTCTTGTGAAACCCCATTTTAATCTTTACTCCAATTGTAGGGCGTTTCCCGGGGGGGGGGGGGCATAATGGACACGGCGCTTACTCTTGAAAGGTATTTAAGTGGAAACATCACTTACTGATTATTTTCAAACGTAATTCTATATCTGTTAATTAATTTTTCCAGTTTTTTTGCGTGGGCGGGCTTTTTTACTTTAAAAACTCAAGTTTACTCAGTGATAGTGATTTCTGAGGTTGTACGATTTCCCCTTGGTATCTCTACATGAAAGTAATATGATCTTCAATATTTAGTTTTTGCTTTTGATTCGCTTAAATTCTTTAATTTTTATTAAAAGAAGACTTTCGACGTTCGTTGCTGCTGGCCTGAATCGGCGTCACATAGCAACGCAAAACAGGCAGCCGGCTGTCGATAGCGAGGACACGGAGCGAACCCAAGCAAGATCGGCTAGGTTCCTGCTACATATGTGGTCCATTTCTGGGACTACCATGGTATGCCGTGGCTAAGACGGCAGCCAGCTGACACCTCTATCGGACAAACCACTAGCCCAGTATGCTTTGTGTGCGTGTGAGCAAGTGACTGAGGTGACCTAGGGTCCCACCCTAAATTGCTGCAGGAAATTCGCTCCAGGCGGTGCTCATCATGTGACAGCGGCAGAACTTCGGAATCATTTGATCGACGCTGTCATGCCAAATGCGCTTGATCTGCTGACGCAACTCTCGTGGGGGGATAGGGAGGTGCTGACCTCAACTTTACGCCTGACCATCCGCAGTCCCTTAAGCTGGCTGACCGAGCGGCGTGGAGATTAGCGACAATCGATAACAATGTTGTAGGCTCACCCCTTAGTGTAAGAATGATCACCGTCAAACGGGGTGCAGACCGCGCTAGTTAAAATACGTGATAGATAGGACATCGGGTAACAGCAGACGCAACAATCAGCGCCGCGAGGAGGGGAGGGGGTCTGAGGCGCTCCATAATCCTAAGATAGGCAGAGTCCAGCTAGCAGTAACTGGTGTATCAACGCCCGGAACTTAACCTAACCCAAAAGGAACTTATCACACCGTCTCCTTAGCTGCCACTACCATACATGGGCTACAGCATCAACATACATTATCCTCCCTGCCAACACTAACTCCGTACTAGCTGTTAGTCCTCAAGCAACCCTAGCCTTGTTAATTGCGACCTGCTGCATTTGAAGTACTGCTACTCTATCTGTCATTAGCGTTGCAAACACTACTAGCCAAAATAATAGTCACAGCAGCCGCCTCAAGTACTTCCTCACGATCCTCCGCTGAAAGGTAAGCTGTGTTCCTGCTCGCGCTTTCCTTCGTTCTCTCTCTCTCTCTCTCTCTCTCTCTCTCTCTCGCATTCCTCTTCCTCTGCGCGCACATAATTATCAAGTTCCCCAGCTTGTTCTCTCTCTTTAAGCCCCGCCCACAGACGCCAACCGGCAACGGAGCATGGGTAATGCCTATCAGCCGATGACTGAATGGTTATCCTATCTCCGAAGGGTGTTAACCCAGGCTTCGTGCAGGGCTGCTCTCACCCTTCTGAGATTCCACGTCTGTATGCGTATGCAATGCCAGACTCCGGCAAACCACGGTCCCTGTGGCGGTGGGCTGTTGCTGGCGTTGGGGGAGAGAGTGAGATCGACCCTCGGCGCATTTCTTTCCTCAATATAATAAATCTAAGGCGCTTGCATCTATCGCGATGCGCTACAAGCTGTGGCTTGGAGGACTGTCAGCTGGTGGGTTAACTCAGACACCACAGTCGTTCCAGTGTGACTTGTTGTGTGTAGTGGCTGTCTGCGGGTTGAGAGGCAGATCCAATAGCTCCTTCTTAATGTGGCCTGTATGACCCTCCCTGTCGGGATCAAACCTAGTGAGACGTGCTGCTTGATACGCATGTCGAGTGTTTGTCGCGCCAGCCGTGTGCACCCTCTCGCGTTATTTTTTCCAGCCTTCTTGACTCTGTCTTGACAACCGGAATTAGGTGTGGGAGTGGTCAGAGATAGGGGTAGGCCCGGTGAGTTTGCCTTCACTGTACTTTCATTACAGTCATTCCGTGCTTCAACTCGTTAAAGCTCGCGGTGGATATCGTCGAAATCGACGGTCGATCTATCGTGTGTGTGTGTGTGCGTGTTGTGGCTGGTGGGTGGTCTGGGGGGGATATGGGGTGTCCAGCTGGGGGTTGAACGTGAAGGTCGTGGCAGATCGCATCATCTTCCTCGCGTAGGTGGTGGCTACGCCTAGCGTCCCTGGCTGGCATCCAACTCTCACTTGTGGCTCCCCGTAGCCAGGCTTTGCCTGGCGGCCACCCCCCGGCTCCCCGCCTCGATCAGCGGGCTAAACCAAGTGAGGGTCTCCGGTGTGTGTGTCCCCATGCCCGGTATGTCCCCGGGTTGCAGCTGTAAGCATCCTAGTAGACGTAGGTGGTGAAAGGACGCTACTTACTGTAAACGGTACCATTGTCTGCTTGAACTTTACTGTCTCACTTACCTCGCTTGTTAACAGTCTTGTTACTCTTGCTACATCTAGTTTATCGTATTACTTTTCTGTTTGCTATCTGTTACACGTTACTTTGCCTGATGTTTCTAGTGTTGACTCTACAACCATACCTATACCATTCCATTACCGTGCTCTTAAAGTGACCTTATTCCATCGTAGCGATTCCTACTCAAATAATAGTCCTACCGCCATGACTAGCACTATTAGTCCTCACAGAGTTTGCCTCCTCAGTAACAGCAATAACATCTAACTCGTAGCAGCAATTCTACCCACAGTCAGATGCCGTAGCACTAGAACGCCTCTCATTTATATGTAAGACACA
>JAYGXS010000009.1:4531761-4582982 GCA_036362985.1 Ligula intestinalis
CTCCCAGAGCTCACAGGACGACAGCTCAGGGAGCTCAGGTAAGTTCTATAAGCTTCGGCGCTTGGAATGTTCGTTCTCTTTTAAATAACACGAGGAGCATTCGACCGGAACGGAGAACAGCGCTTATCCCCCGGGAGCTGGCGCGCTTCAAGATGGACATCGCCGCACTCAGTGAAAACCGCTTCTCCGGTGAAGGTTCCATAGAATAAGTGGGTGGCGGCTACACCTTCTTCTATGTGGGCCGTCCGACGGCAGAGCGACGCGAGGCCGGCGTCGCCTTTGCCATCCGGAAGGACATCGTGGGACGACTACCCTGTACGCCGCAGGGTATCAACGAACGCCTGATGAGTCTCCGCCTGCCTCTCTGGGGTGGCAAATTCGCCACCATCGTTAGTATCTACGCTCCTCCGATGACCAGCTCTGAGGAGACAAAGAACAAGTTCTACGAGGATCTGCACGCCCTCCTGGCCTCTGTGCCGAAGGCGGACAAGTTGATAGTCCTTGGTGACTTCAATGCCCGCGTCGGCACAGACCACGCCGCCTGGAGAGGAGTGCTCGGACCCCACGGCCTCCGAGGACTCAACGACAATGGCCTACTCCTCCTTCGCACCTGCGCAGTGCACCGTCTCATACTGACCAACACCTACTTCAGCCAACCGCTGCAGCACAAGGCGACCTGGATGCACCCCAGGTCTTGTCAATGGCATCTTCTGGACTATGTCCTTGTGCGGGGACGCGACCAGCAGGACGTGTTGGTGACAAAGGCAATGCCGGGTGCCGATGGTGATACTGATCATCGTCTCATCATGTCCAAGATGCGAATCCATATTCAACCACGCAGGAGACCTCAAGGTAAGCGACCCCCAGGTAAGTTGAATACTGCTTTGTTAAACTTGCCTGCCAACCGTTTGCGTTTCAGCAACGAGTTGACCTAACAGCTGAATAACATCCCAGTCGCAGAAGAGAACCCTTCCGTGGAGACCCAATGGTGTCAACTACGGGCCGCTGTTCAATCCACTGCAAAACGCATCCTTGGGCCCGCGCCCCGCCCGCGCCCCGCCCACACCAAGACTGGTTCGACGAAAACGATGCAGCCATCAGTACTCTCATCTCTGAGAAGAATCACCTCCGCAACGAATATGTCGCTCACCCTACCGACGCCACGAAAGCAGCCTACTACCAAAGTCGCCGTCTTGTACGGCAGCGGCTGCGGGAAATGCAGGACGCTTGGATGGCTCGTAAGGGTGAGGAAATCCAAGGCTACGCGGATCGCAATGAATGGAAGAACTTCTTCGCAGCGCTCAAAGCAGTCTACGGCCCCGTAGTGAGGGGCACAGCCCCGCTTCTCAGCGCGGACGGTACCACCCTAATCACTGAGAAGACCCAACTTCTGAACCGCTGGGCCGAGCACTTCCAAAGTGTACTCAACCGGCCCTCTACCACCTCTGAGGCTGCCATTGAGCGGTTGCCCCAAGTCGAAATTAATGCTGATCTCGACCTCCCACCAACCCCTGAGGAGACCATGAAGGCTGTGAAGCATCTGTCCAGCGGGAAGGCACCCGGGTCAGACGGGATCCCGGCGGACATTTACAAATATGGTGGCCATCAACTCATAACTCATCTCACCACCCTGTCCCAAGAGATGTGGCGACAGGGCCAAGTTTCCCAGGATTTCAAGGACGCCACCATCGTCCACCTCTACAAGCGTAAGGGGAATCGCCAGGTCTGTGACAACCACGGCGGCATCTCACTGCTGAATATTGCCGGAAAAATCTTCGCGCGCATTCTCCTCAATCTTCTGAATAGCCACCTGGAACAAGGGCTTCTGCCTGAAAGTCAGTGTGGTTTTCGACGTCACCGCGGCACCACTGACATGATATTTGCCGCGCGTCAGCTGCAGGAGAAATGTCAAGAGATGCGGATCCACCTCTACATTACGTTCGTTGATCTGACAAAAGCCTTCGACACCGTGAACCGGCCCGGACTTTGGCAGGTCATGCAGAAGTTTGGCTGTCCGGAACACTTCACCCACATGGTTCGACAACTTCATGATGGGATGATGGCGTGCGTCACGGACTACGGAACGCTGTCTGAAGCCTTCGCAGTGACCAATGGAGTGAAGCAGGGCTGTGTCCTCGCACCCACCCTCTTCAGTCTCATGTTCTCTGCCATGCTGATGGACGCCTACCGTGACGAGCGTCCCGGGATCCCCCTCAACTACAGAACGGACAGAAACCTCTTCAACATTCGGCGGATGCAGGCCCCCACGCTGTCTCCACAACCACAGTTCATGATCTGCTGTTTGCGGACGACTGCGCTCTCAACACCACCACCGAAGCAGACATGCAAAGGAGCATGGACCTCTTTGCAGCAGGTTGCGCCAACTTTGGCCTCACCATCAACACGGACAAGACGGTGGTTATGCATCAACCGCCGCCAGGTGCTGACCTCAACCCCGCACACATCAACGTCAACGGAGCCGTACTGCAGAACGTGGACAACTTCACCTACCTCGGCAGTACGCTTTCCCACAACACTAAAATAGACGCCGAGATTGCCCGCAGAATCTACAAAGCCAGTCAAGCCTTCGGTCGGCTACAAGCCTCCGTATGGAATCGTCATGGTCTTCAACTGTCAACGAAATTGAAGATGTACAAGGCTGTTGTGCTGTCAACACTCTCCACCTCGACGGCAATCACCGACACATTACTGCCCGCAACAACTTCCACACCTGAACCTCCCACCAGCTCTGAGGGCCTGATATGCCCTCACTGCAATCGCACATTCACCTCACGCATCGGTCTCATCGGTCACTTGCGAATCCATCGCACAGAGACGGGTGAACTAGTGCCTGGAGCACCAACACACAGACGAGACCGCCGCCTTCACTGCCCACACTGCCCCCGATAATTCGCTCATCGCATGGGCCTACTAGGTAACATGCGCATTCAAGACAGCGGCACTGACCGTGATGTCGGCACACCCAGCACCTCACACATCCCCACCACCAGCCTCAGA
The DNA here is from genome assembly GCA_036362985.1 of Ligula intestinalis. NCBI lineage: Eukaryota > Metazoa > Platyhelminthes > Cestoda > Diphyllobothriidea > Diphyllobothriidae > Ligula > Ligula intestinalis. Next base: position 4,534,780 of record JAYGXS010000009.1, read on the forward strand.
CACACTCAATAGTCGCCTCGCGTCACGATTGCGCCGTCAAGTTCCTCGGGAACACAGGTGAGTGCCTCCTCCCTCTGGTAAGTGGAGGCCGTTCTTGCTGAATTTGTCAAACACTGTCTTGCCTTTTCTGCCCCATAATAGCTCCTGTAATCATATCACTCGCTCCATTACCGCAATCGTACTCACAATAGCGGCACCTACAGTTCATTCTTTAGCACAATCGTCAGCCTCAGTAGCTACTGAAGATTCTCTGCTGCAAGGTAAATTGAGATTTTGCTCTCGTTGTTCTTTTCTATACTTCATCTCCTCCCCTCTCTCTCGGCCTGTCTGCGTTCTCCCCTCGCCTCCTCTTCCTATCTTCCTCTTTCCCTTTTTCTATTTTTCCCCTTCGGCCTTTCCCCTCCTCCTTCTTCCTCTTTTTCTTCAACTTCATCTACCTTCTACTCTTCTTCTTCTTCCTCTTCTTCTGCACGTCCACACTTGCAAAGTTCACCAATTGTCTCTTGCTCTCCTTTCAGCCTCGCCCACGGACGCCGACCGTCAACGGAGCATGGGTAGTGCCTTTCAGTCGTTGACTGACTGGTTACCCCCCTCCAGAGGGTGTTGGCCCAGGCTTCATGCAGGGCTGCTCTCACCCTTCTGAGATCAAATGGTCTGTATGCACATGCCAGTCTTCAGCCAACCACGGTCCCTGCGGCCTGGAAGGCGCTGACACTTTCTCTCACTTCTGATTCCCTGTTGGTGACTGCGCTCGCGCTCCCACTGGGTTTCAGGCCCCACTGCGGGTGCCCGAAAAGCTAGGCGGTCACTATGCGGTGGGGGAGAGAGTGAGGTCGACCTCGGCGCGATTCTTCCCTCACTATAATAAATCTGAATGCGTCTGAATCTATCACGGTGCGCTAAAAGTCGTGGCTTGGAGGGTCTGCCAACTGAGGGGAAAACTCGGACCCCCTACGTAGCTGCTCCTTCTTTTCGCATGTATCCTGTGTGTGCGTACGGGAGGAGAGGGAGGACTGAGATTCAGGCTGCAATGGCTCCCTCTTAATGTGGCCTTTATGGCGCTCCCGCGCAGTCTGGAGCATACCTAGCGAGATGGCTGATGCAAGTGTGCGCGTGCTGAGTGTTTATCGCGCCAGCCATCTACACCCTCCCTCATCCCCGGTCTTATTGACTTTGTCTTTACACCGGATACGGAGGAAGGAGTGGCGAGCGAGTGGGTAGATTCTGTGCAAGTCTGCCTAAACTCCTGTTTTCTATCGCACGAGTTCTCTGCGTTGCTCCTGCTTGCTGTTGCTTTCGTGTTGCTTGCCCATCTTGCCTCTGTGTAGGCTATGGCTTGCTTCAGCGTTTGCTGCGGCTTGTTGGAGCGCGTGGTGCCCATCGTCGAAATCGACGGGGGAACTGTCGTCGGGTGATCTGGGAGTCAGTTGGCGACGGCTCCTTCTAATCTCCTAGTTGTGTCAATCCTGTTATGTTTGTCAAGGGACCAGGTCGTGCTGTGGCTCACGTAGACGGGTTCGCTGGCCTGTCAGCCACTGTGCCCATGCCACATCAGGTGACCGATCGGCTAAGTGATGGTAGCCAATCACACGGCTGATGTCTAGACTAGCGGCCGTTGGGCGACCTTGCGATGGGCGAAGGCCGGCGTAGGCGCGCAGGCCTTGCAGGTCAAAGGCACTAGCGCAGGGGGTTAAGAACGTCAAACCTAGCAACTGCGATCTTCAGACCATGGTTACTTAATGTAGAAGAAAATTCCGTAAAGGCCAGAGTAGATGAGAGAATGCATTGTGAACGCAAGGGTGAGGAGAATAGATTAGAGTAGATTGACTCGGGATAGTTCACGACCAGCAGGAGAGCCAGCCGCGGTCCAAGTGCGGTTTTCAGCAGCAGCAGCAACGAGAACGTGCATTGTATGGTTGCCTCACAGGTTGTTGGCCGGAAAGAGTGCATCAACCAAGGCGTGCATGCGTCCTATTCGCCACCGAGAGAGGCTAGCCTTTGAGGGACCTGATTGGCTGTTGCCGAGGTGGCCTAAGTGCAGAAGTACTCGGTAGCGGCAGCAAGGCTTCGGACATGCTCGCCTATGTGGATTGAGTCACCACAGCGCCATGCGTCAGTGGTTGATCTTGGGTTTTAAGTGGCTGCTAGGGGCCACTACAACATCTCCTTCTAATCCCTGGTTGTTTGAATCCTGTTGTATCAGAGGGGGGAGGCATATCGTGCCATGGCGCGCGCAGACGGGTTCGCCGGCCGGTCAGTCACATCAGGCGACGGATCGGCTAGGCGGGGACTTGATGCTGACGGTGGGGAAAGAAAGTGAAGTCGACTACTCAGCGCACTTGTTTCCTCAATATAAACAACCTGACGTGCTTGTAGATACCACGGTGCCCTAAAAGCGGCGCTTTGGAAGGTTGCCAACTGATGGGGAACTCGGACTGCGCGGTCAGCCCATTATGCGTTGTGTTGTCTGGTGTGAATGACTGGCGGACTTATAGTTAGGCTGCAATGGCTCCTTCTTAACCCCCCAAATCGGTGGGATCCGAACCGTCCACCCTTTCTCGTTGAATGGAATTCGGGTTCTTTGTGACACGCCTAGTTCCGGATTTCCACATCCTATCCTTTTAACTTGGTCATGACGCCGGACCGAGTTGTGGTAGGAGGAGAGAGTGCGATAGACCAAGCGCAAGTCCACTAACACTCTAAACTAAATCACACACAGATGCAATCACCTTGATATAGGACACACAGTGGACTCTGTCGCTCTCAATGCTCAGACCCTTATCGTACCGGCTACTTAAAGTTCAACCGTTTTTTACATCAAAATAAATTAAAAAGGGATTAAGTTGAATTTTCATTCAAAGAGCTAAAGCTGTTTGCAAATAGGATATCTTTCGTAAACTACTATGCTCCTCAGTAGATGACGTCTGCCAATGCCCTTTACGGGAACAGCTTTCAGTCCTAGCACTGCCGATTTTAACAACATTCTCAACCACTGCTGCCGACGGTCTAGTATCTACTAATAGAAAATCATTTATAGGTTATAATTAGCCAATAAAATCACGGTAAATACAAGCAGAGAGCAAAACTAGCACATGTGAAGGAGGCGTTCGATTAGAGTCTGCAAAACTATGTCGTTATTTTTGAAATATTTGTGCGTACATGAAAATGTCTTCGTATGTAAAACAGCCTCACAACTGCTTAAACAGGGAATTTACAAGATTTAAGTTCGCAGTTCGATTATAGGTGACGCAGTAATCTACTTCCTTTCGACTCGCATTTTGTAGCAAACTATTTCCTGCTCCTTTTTCCTCGGCTTTGCTCTTAATGTGCCGACTATTTCAGTCCAAAGTCCATTCAAGATTGTGCCGAAAATAAAATATGACCTTGCGCTCCTCCTCTCCCCTCACCTTCTGTCCAAGGTCAACCCAGAGCAACTAACGGCATTAAAGCAACATCGTCGAGGTCACCATCAGCGTTCGAATGAGGCCAAGCCAATTAAAGTTTGTTAACTGAGGTCTCTCAAGCGTAATCGGCTCGCTCAGTCATTTGTTTATTTCCATCCAGCTGACGGGGTTGTCCGCTAGAATCTACCACATAGGGGCAGGATTTAACTTGATAGTAGCGTCGAGATAGGGAAATGTTGCTGTAAACAAGACATTTCTATCGATTAAAATTAACGACAAGGACAGGTGAGACTAAAATGAGCATTTCGGGTTTATTAGCCATCATCAGCCAACTACACACAACCTCAGGTTTTGCAAAAACGCCGAGGTTCGAAGCCGTGATCCATTAGTTAGACGTCCAACGCGTTAATCATTGACTCACGGGCTAGTTGTTCTGGTGGCTGCGATCGTGGTTGACTTCATTTGCATAAAAGCACGTCTCGCCCAGGCAGGTTATTTCACTGTTCCGCAAAAAGGTCGGTTTCGCGCAGGTAAGACGATTCCCCGATGGGCAATAAGGGTAGAAGATGTGACAGCGAAAGGGCTCAGGGTTTTGCATTAACGCATGTTGAAATACTCGATCAAGCGGAAGTCAGGTAGACTTCAACAAGAACTCCCCAAGTCACGTTGGTGCTATCGTGAGGTTCCCCGCTAGGCCATAATAACGTGAATCCTGTAGTTGCGAGGCTCACAGACTCATTTTTCCACGGGGCATGCAACCCCTTCTCCATAGAGGCTCAGGCTGCTTGGATAGTAGGCCTAAAACGTTCCAGCCACCCACTTAGGAAATCTCTCGTAGGCAAGGCAATAAACCGGTCAACAGCAGGGGAAAAACCTATTCAGAGAATCTTTGTAATTTATTTCCGAGTTCATAATCAAATAGGATAGCAAATATTAAATGCACTGCCTAGGCCTTGACTTGTACTCGTAGCGTGAAAATCCCATGGGACTGGACGGCCCTCACCTTCAGGGCAAATCCGAGCTGGTCATTTGCGTTTTGCCACCCGAGTAGATCGCTGTACGGCTGCAGTGACCCATATCCGAGTGCACGCAAACTTGCGACTGCTAGCAGGCGCGAATGCACCAATGGCTGCCTACTCCGGTCCAGTCAATAATCTCCCTGTGCCTGACTCACACAGGACGTCACTTCGATGACTCCGACGCTCATCCCTCCCACTATTGCAAGTGATTGTCCGACCATAAAAGTCCTCTAATCTACTCCCAACTACCTCTGTGCAGAATGCACTATTGAGAAGAAGACAACTCGATCGCCGGGGCAATACTTTTATTCGCCTGACGTTTCGAAATCCGTCGCGGATTCATCATCAGAGACATTACCATAAAATGGTAGCAGAAACGGGTAATACATGCACAGGAGTTTACAGTATTCATAGAAGGCAGTCATTACTGTAAACATACAGCGACAATTAACGTTATTTGCCTTCTTGCGCGTGGATAGTTTGCTGGACGGCATGCGTGTTATGACCCGCCTTGGTACTCCTAATCAGCACGGACCGGTACGCCAAGAACCCGTACGAGAGACTGAGAAGATTAGTCGGCCAGACAAAGCGTCTACTCAGACAGGAGCACGGTACAGCGCGTCAGTGCAAGCAAGCGCAAAGTCAGTCAGACACAGGGTGTATGTACTTTTAAGGAAAAAGGAGAGACATTGTCCAACAAAGGGGCCAATCAGGATTAAGCACACAAGACTGGCTGACGGCAAGCGGCTCTCGAGGCTCCGTTGAGTGCGTTGACTCATCGTGGGGCGCGTTGCGTCCCAAAAATGCGGGCTGTGACATTTTGAACTGTTTGCAGTAATGATTGTCTCCTATAAATACTGTAAACTCCTGTGCATGTAATCCCCCTTTCTGCTACCGTTTTATGCTAAAGTCTCTGATGATGAATCCGCGACGGATGTCGAAACGTCAGGCGAATAAAAGTATTGTCCCAGCGATCGAGTTGTCTTCTTCCCAATTACTTTCTGGGACTCGAATGTTCGCTTGTATTAGAATGCACGATTCCTTCCACCTGGCGTCCCATTTCTTCTCTTCCCACAAGGGTTTTGGCTAATTACTTCAACCCACTGCGATATGCTCTCCTGAAAACAATCTTAGCTGACTGTCTATGTAGTGCCAACTGTTGCAGGAGTAGGCAAACAGGCTGAGGAGCTAGGGTTGTTATCTATTGAAAACAGAAGGCAGTTTGTAGACAGACTGTTATGTATGCAAAAGAGGAGGTTGCCTGTAGGCAGGACGTCACTGAGGACGGAGAACAGTTCATGTGAACACCGTGGCGTACATTATTTGTGGGGTAAATGTAATAGGCTGAAGGTTTGCAGATCAGAATAAAGGAAGGGGTGAGTCCGTGGCCTTAAACGGTCCTTTGTTGCGCGCTCGTGGTATGAGGTCTCGACACTACCGGTTTTTTCCTCCAAAACCGGATCTATTGAAGTGTATCTCGCATGGAAACGTGTCGTAGTATTCTTAAATGGAATGTTTGAAACGAACGTTGTCCATAATAATGATGTATTCCTCGTCGTCGTCAAGAATATCTGGAAGGGCTTGATAGCGTAAATTGAAATGTATTCCAAAAGTTTTGGCAGCCCTCCCAGATATTCTTCAGGACGACGAGAAATACATTGTCATGGAAAACGTTCGTTTCCACCATTCCATTCAAGAATTCTACGACACATTTCCATACGAGATACACTTCTTACTAAGGTATTCTCCTTTCCTGAACTCCTGCGAGGAGGTCTTCTCGTAAATTAAATCTTATGTGCGAAGGAATGCTCCAATTCAGGGGAGAGAAGATCAACTTGAAAGAAATAAGAATGCTTCTAAATTCGTCAGTGGAAAAAACTTGAAATGTTAAGCAGACAGGGGAAATAGTTCTAATGTACAATAAGTAATAATCAGGTTTTTATGTCTATAGATCTGGTTTTGATTTCAACAGATCCAGTTTTGGAGGAAAAAACCGGTACAGGCACACATACACAGCACAGGTGACAGCTAAAGCTCACAAATCGTATAGCGCAGAGCGAAAGAGAGTTTCGCAACTCTCCTCGACCATTACCTCATTAATACAACCTCGAAGGTTGACGTAACAACCGAGCTGTAGAGCAAGTCAGATATTCTTCTCCCACAATGTTCTTCCCGACCTGTATGGCCAAGACGCAGCCTGCTTTCTCCACGTCAATCGTGCGATAGAACTGAGGCTTGCCTGTACTGACTCGATGGTATGCCCGCAGCTTTGTTTTTTACGAGCCGCACTTAGCACATTTTATGTATCGCTTTTGAATCCGACAGTTCGACTTTTGGAGGATGGGGCAGCGGCATCTTCATCATCCTAACACTGCTCCCCATCCAAGAACACAGTCCTACTGGTGGAGTGTGTTACAATTTGTTGCAAAAGGAAAGTGCCGGACAAAAACGAGAGTAATTACCGCCCACGCTAGTAGCACCGAGATGCAATGAAATATCCGTTTCCACCATCCACGCCAGATTCTGCAATGCAGGTTAGAGAAGCTATGGTTGTAGTGGTCTCTGCCGTCCGACACCCTCCATTGCTTTTTCCGGCGTCATTGTTCAAGGTCAGCTGCCCCAAGGTCATTCAATACCTCAGTCAGCGCTTACAGTCGTGCTGACCTGCAGAGACTTGACCTACTTCCACTCGGACACACACACACACGTGCGTCTAGGTTCTCGCGGCTGCCCAAGCACCACTCGAACATGTCCCTTCTTCCCCACCCTCGGCCGCCAGACGTCACTTTGGACCACGGCGCTCTACCGGAAGGTCGTGCTCTCCGGAGTCCAAATTCTCTCCACCTATTCTTCGTCAACGCCCGTACTATGTCAAGTGTCTATTCTAGCAGCCAGTTTAGAGAATGGTGGCCAAATTACAAGGTGTGATTGCGCCCCCCCCCCCCCTTAAACCAGTTAATGCTTCTTGGACCCCCAAGAGAAACCGACAGTTTGACCGTAGGCTCCGACTATGTCCACCGTGCGCTCCATGGCAGGGTGGGACAGGAACTGTGACTTGCGCGTGGCTTCGTTCTAACTGACAGTAGACCTCCGCTCTCTTTCACTCCTCCCACTCACCCGAGCTCGGGGTCAAGACAGAGCCGGAGGTAGGATCGGGCGTAGGTTGGCTGGCACGGCACCCATGTGTGCCATTGTAATGGTCGCTGCTGCCCGACGCCCTCCTAACTTCTGACGCCACAGACGTGGTCTCGCAGTGACAATCCTGGTCGCCCAGTTGCGTTCGACCCAGCGCGATGGGCCATGTCCGCATGTGACGCGTGACCTTTGCCTTCGCACGATCGGGGCGCACACACGCACCCCAGACTGGTCGGCCCAATCAGCATCCTGAAGCTGACTCACACGAAGCCCACTCTGTGGCCGTTGTGACAATTCTTGCGATGAAGAACACTTGGGATTCCGTCCGTCCCGAGCGGGGTGGACGCGACGACGCCGCGCTCTCACACGGCCCTCACGGTTGAAGGCCATGCCAAACCGAGTGGCACATTTCTCCTAACTCTTGTGTACACAATACCTTGTTCCTGCTACTCTGGCCATCCCAAGACTTCCCCCTCCTCGCCTAAGGAACCGGGCCTGGAAGATCGTAGCCGTTATGGTTAAACCTTCTTAGCCTCAACACAGCGCGATACCATCACCCGAATAACGACCGCCATGCCCGAGTATAGAGCCCATGTTAGTCCAACTCATCTACCACGCAGCCCGGTTCAATGTGCGTAAAACAGAAAATATTGAAACACAGGCCATTGTTTATTATTTTTTAAACATTACGTGATCAATCACATAGCAAGTGTCGAAACTAATAAATGATAAGTAATCACTTGCAAACCGACAGCAAAGAACTTTCGATCGTCGATTTTGACGATGTCGACAAAAGAGTGGTGCAGAAACGGTGACTATGCGCTTGACGAGAGTATGAGTAGACTTGCGCCACATCAACCTCACTCGAGCCTGCTGTCAAAACATAGTCAAGAAGGCCAGAGGCGGTATCGGTCGCAGTATAAGTCGCCCCTCCAATGCGCGCTGCAACAACACCTTGCTGGGCTTCCGTTTATGTGGAGATGCCTTAACGGCTACATTAGGAGGGAGACATTACAGTCTGATTCTCAGTCTGCCGGTCAGCCACTTTGCACAGCAAGACCCACACTGGGCGGACTGCGTGAGCCAGGTTATCCCCTCAGTTGGAAACCCTCCAAGCCATGGTTTATAGCGCACCGTTATAGCTTCAAGGACGTCAGACTGTTTATAGTGTGTGCTGATTTACCGACCTCACTCTCTGCCCACACCGTTAGCATCAAGTTCCCGCCTAACTGATCCGTCGCCTGATGCGGCTGACAGGCCGGCGAACTCGTCTACGTGGGCCCCAGCACGATATGGTCCCCCCTGACACAACAGGATGTATACAACCAGGGGATTAGAAGAAGATGTTGTAGTGGCCCCTAGCAGCCACTTGGAATTCAAGATCAACCGCTGACGCATGACGTCTTTGGCCTGCGCGCCCACGCTGGCCTTAGCCATGACCGATAGTCTAGACATAAGCTGCGTGATTGGCTGCCGTAAAAAAAGCATGCGCCGATTCCCGACGCTCTCGTCACTCCGGAATTGACTCCCTCGCAGCTGGACTGCAGTCATCCGAGAGTCAAAATTCTTTCCATTCATTCTCATATCCTTCTGTGCAGAATACGATAATCATAACACTCTGACCTTCCCATCGTCTTCTTTCTTCTCTCCTAAGGAACCAGAACCCCGAAGATCGCAGTTGCTAGGCTTTAACTTACTTAAACCCCAGTGATAATCTCGCCATCTGACTCCCAGTTTAATCATCATCTCCTACACACAACCAATCAAAACACACTTGACCGGTGGTATGTCCGGTAAATGTATCATCTGACTGCCTTTGCAGACATGGTAAATCGTAGTGTTCCCAGAAAAGCATCACATACTTATCAGGGGCCTGGCCGGTCTTGCCTGGGTTCCCTTCGGCCCCTTGCTATCGCCAGGCAGCTACCTGTTTTATGCTGTTATTCAACGCCGATTCAGGTCAGCACCAAAGAACGTACAAAAGCTGTTTTTTAATAGCAACAAAAGAATTCAAGCGAATCGAAACCAAAATGAGCCTTAAAGGTTATATTACCTAGTGTAGAAATACCAACGTGTTTAGAACAGCGGAAAATGTCGAAAAGGCCAGAAATCGCTGTCACTGAGTAAAATTGAGATTTTTAAGGTAAAAAAGCCTGTCCATGCAAAATACCGGATAACTAAACAGAAGTCGAATTGTATTTTAAAATTAGTCACTTAGTGATTTTTGATTACAAGCTCCTTTAATACAGACTGTTGGGAAACGGCTTCCATTGGGAGTATAGCTTACAGCGTATTTTCAGGAGAATCGGCTGCATATGTTTCCGTTTGTACATTGCTTGAGATGTGGCTGATTAAACTTAGCAGTTTATTTAACTTGATTTCACCGATGTCTCAGGAAAAAAAACTCTGCATATGGCCTCATTTTGAAAGGCCAGTGTTTAATTGGTAAATTTATTCCAATTCGCAATTACATATACTTCAAGAATAAGTGCAATTTGTAGGATGGCCGTTACCAAACAGTTTACAGTTGAATTATAGTTTCCAACAGGGTGACACGAAAATTGGCTATTTTCTCTCCAGTTTGTACGTTGTTTGACATGCATTCAACTAAAGTAAACAAGTTTTCGCTTGACTGCACCGATATGAACATCACAGGAATAAATGGATTCATAAGATCACATTCTGGCAGGCTGGTCAGTGACTAAGAAATTTAAAACGAATTGTTAGACGCAATATTAAATATATCATTTTGTGAATGTTACGAGAAGTTTCCTTCCGTCAAATTTTTTATAGCTATTTCTTCTTTCGGATTACGATGAGTTTCAGATCGTTCTTGAGAGCATAGTGGATTATTCGCGAGTTTAAGTGTTCGCAAGCTCAACCGACAAAGCAACGAGCCCGTGGTGCCGAGGTAGAATATTAAACTCAACGATCAAAGGTCCCGAGGTAGTATCTCGGGGGTTCCAACCCTTGAGACTGGGTATGGCTGGCTGATGACGGCTGAAAAGCCAGAAATGGCCATTCTGGCCTCCCGTTGCTTTTTCGGATCCATTTAATTACGAACATGATCGATATTTACGGGCAATATGTTTATGTTTATCAATATTTTCAAAATAAGATATTTCTTAAAAGTATTAAGGGATTAGTAAGTTCTCGAACATTCTTTCCAATACATAGGACCGTTTGAGCAGCATTAGGATACTCACTTAAACACGAAACCTCACCGCTAGGAAAGGTGTACGTTCAAAACAAAATTCAGCAATGAATTTGCCCCATCTCCCCTAGAAAGCTTTCTCCAATACCTTACCTCGTTAAGAGATGAGGTAGTTCTGCATTTCGCTGACAAGTGTCTGCGTACGTCACCTTCTGTTTTCAAGGTTAAATTAACATTAAGATGAGGACATTTAACTGGCATACATGAGTGTCAGGTCGAGTCATATTTGAATGCCTTTTCATCCCTACCCTTAATCGAGGATGTCATGATTTATATATATATTTTTAGGCTTCAAATGCGGCCCAAGCGCCTGACTTCAAGGTTCGTTCAACACATCCCCGATGCCATTGTTATTGCAGCCTCGCAGATGGACGTGACAGATGTTGTTAAATACAAGAGCGGTGCGAATTAATTGTGAAAAAATGAAACCATTTGTGTCTCACAGACATGAATAAACATGTTTCGGGGCGGCAGGCAAGTTGGTTGTTCCACCATTTCAAGTAGTGTCGCAATGAAGGGGTTTTCACCACGAGCATACGAGAGTAAGTCTCTGCGAGAGGCAGAAGTTACACAAACGCACACATTCAGGTACAATAATGCTGTGGAGGAAACAGTTTCACTGTCCTCTACTTGCATCAAGCGATTTTCGTACGCCAAATTCTAAACTGGTTGGAATAAGATCTCTCCTTCAGTCGCAAGGCCTATTATGTTTGGGAAACACCCGATCATTTTTTGGGTTTCTGAGGTTGACACTGTTGCTGTGTTAGCTGGATCAAGCAAAGCGGTAGAACATAGGCTAAGTTGTGCTTTGCGTTCGCCTACGCGAGAGTGTGCGTGTGTAATCGATATACCATTGGTTAGGTATGCCCTAAACTTGCATACATCTATGCCTTATTTTTTAGGTTGATGCTTTTTAAAACATTACGCGGCAGATTCCGATTGGTGGCGGTTCACCACCTGCCATAGCTGCCTGTTGGGGGCGTTGACAACCATGGCCTTGTCTACTGTGGCAGTTTCTGTTGGTTCATTTCGATTTTTTCGTATCGCTAAACGTGTTTTTTGAACAGTTGTAGGTGGTAACTTTAGACATTTCGACAGCAGCATCTCAAATCTACGTAAGCTACACTTATTAAACGTCACCTACCCGAACGTTTATTTGATCGAAATCTTTCCAGCAGGAACCTGGGACACGCATATTCGTTTCTACTCATTACTTTTAACATTTATTTTGTATGTTCAGCTGTCCTGGAGGCAGGCTGCGAATGGCAATCACGTGATCTCATGCACGGCTTGGTGTGTTAGGTGGAATACACCACAGGTCGGCTCCAACAGTACTAGTATCGCAGGGGGTTAAGTGAGTTAAACCCAGCAACTGCGATCTTCAGACCATGGAGGAGAAGTCCGTAAAGGCCAGAGTAGAGGGAAGAGTATATTGTGTACACAAATGAAAGGAGAATATATGGAGGAAGTCTGACTTGGGAGAACACGTCCGCTCAGGAGATTGACCGGGTCACAAGTGCGAGCTTGAGGGCACTCAGGCCAGTAGATAGAGTAAGAGAGCGTTCATTGGCTAGGTTGGCCTGTGATTGGTTGGACACCGTGTGGGTGGACAGCGTGTGGCTGGTCCACGTCACGCGGCAGTAAGTCTGGCGACCGCAACGACATTGAGCTCCAGACAGATTGAGGCCACGACAGGAAGGCCAGACATGGGTAGACAACGGCCCACTACACTAGTATAGGTGAAAGTAGACTGCTTTCAGTTTTGAATTCATCTCTGCTTTCTGAAATACTAATATAACCATTAGTACTACTACTAGAAATAGTACTACCAATACCAATATTACTAACAATACCGTTACTAATTTTATACCATTGGCTTGTTTGGATTTGTTCTTATCGTGGAATTGTCCTGCGATCGTCTTTACTCGATACTAATTACCATCTGGTTTAGTTACTACTACTTCTAATACTACTACTACCACCACTATTAAAATATGACTACTGCTACTGAAACTATGACTACTATTACCAATACCTTTACTTATACTAGTAATAAGGATTGATTTTTTCTTATTGTGGAATTGCACTGTAGGTCGTCTTTACTTGCTAAAACTGTCCTCTGAACTGCTCAATTTGGACATGTTGGCAGCAGCATCTCAAATCCACGCAACCCTCAGGTATTTAACGTCATCTACCCGAAAGTTTCGCTATCGAAATCTTGCAACGAAACTACAAAGGGATGAGCAGAACTTCTCCATTCTAATTTTATTTGCAAAATGATTACAACAATTATTACTATTACCACCACTACTACTACTACTACTACAAATACTTCCACTACTAGCACTATCGCGTGGTGTTAAGGCTAATACGGTTTAATCATAACGGCTGCGATCTTCCAGGCCAAGTTCCTTAGGAGAGGATAGAAGTCTTGGGAAAGACAAATTGTTAGGAACAATGCATTGTGTACAGAAGAGTTAGAAGGAAGTTGCCACTCGGTATGGCATGGTGTTCAACCATGAGGGCCGTGCGAGTGCGCGGCGTCGTCACAGCAACCAACGAAGCTGCCTGAGTCTGCCCCGCTCGGGGCGGAATCCGGGGTCATGTATACCGGCAGCCATCGACTTGAGGTCTTTGCTTCATGTAGCCTTGGAAGTGATTGGTTGGACCGCGCGAGGAGGGTGCAGCCGTGACTGGGCGTCTTCGTAGGTCGTGCCAGACATTGAGGGAGAGATAGACAGGGCGCCAGCAGTAAGCGTGACTGCAGCCTTGGCGTAATGATTCAGCGGTCACGGGCTCCCAACTTGGCACTAACGCCCACTATAGAACTAATACCAATACGACTAATGCTACTTATAACACTACTAGTAATATTACCCGCATTACCACTAAAACTACAACAACTGCTACTTCTCTAAATACTTCTATGGCAGGGGGTTAAGTGAGTTAAACCGTGCAACTGCGATCTTCAAACCATGGCTACTAACTGCAGAAGAGAAGTCGGTGAAGGTCAGAGTAGTAGGTAGAATGTATTGTACACACAAGGAAAGGCAAAGAGATGAGAGTAGATTGACTCGGATAGCCTACAACCGGCTTGAGAGCCAGCCGCAGTCCAATTGCGGTTTTCAGCAGCAGCAACGAGAACGGCATTGTCTGGTTGCCTCAAAGGTTATTAGCCGGAAAGACTGCATCGATTAAGGCGTGCCTGCGTCCTATTCGCCACTGAGAGAGGCTAGCTTTTGCGGGACCTGATTGGCTGTTGCGGAAGGCGCCTTTAAGTGCAGACGTACGCGTTAGCAGCTGTGGGCTTCGGACATGCTCACCTATGTGGAGTGAGTCACCACAGCAATCCCCCGGGACACCGTAACGAGGAAATTGAAAGAATCCGAGTGGAGGAAGAATAGTTGAGTTAAGTGAGGAATATACGTACCAAGGTGAGGTTGCAAGAGGCGGGTTAGTGCCGCCAGTGCCGCTTGGGAGGAGGAAAGTTCATCTCGCGTCCGCGTGGGCATCTGGGTCTGCGATAGGAGGAAATTTCTCGACTACGCGTGCATCGGCATGTTGTAGGCGATTGGGCATCTCAACTACGTGGGAGGGAGCCTGGTCGGCCGGGTTGAACTTCAACGGCAAATCAGTATGCCGCATCAGTATGAGTTGAACCAGAAGAATCGTTGGCAGTAGAAGGAAGAGTGGAGATTGAGAAGGAGATCTGGGTGCTGACACTCATAAGGGGACATCTATGTTGGATTGGGAAGTAACCATGACCTAGGCTGAAAGGGCTATCAGCAGTAAGTTGCGAATGCCAATCACCAAATACGTAGGGACAGGTCCATAAATCGCTTAATACGCAGGGAACTGCGTTGGGACAGGTCGCGAAGTCGGCAACTGCGCAGGTAAGGCAGGCCACATCAGAAGTTGTGAGCGGTTAAAGATCTCGACCTCGCTTCACGATAGGATATAAATGCAGAAAGTCTCCAGATCGCGGTCACATCAGATGACACAGGAGAAATTCAATTGAAGGCGAGGGAGCTTTGATGATGATTGAGCTCAGCCAGATCAGAAGTTGAGTGTTCATTTCACGTCGAAATGTCAACAATATCGCAGGGGGTTGAGTTAAACCGTGCAACTGTGATCTTCAAACCATGGCTACTAAGTGCAGAAGAGAAGTCGGTGAAGGCCAGAGTAGTAGGTAGAATGTATTGTACACACAAGGAAAGGCGAAGAGATGAGAGTAGATTGACTCGGATAGCCTAAAACCAGCTTGAGAGCCCGCCGCAGTCCAAGTGCGGTTTTCAGCAGCAGCAGCAGCAACAAGAACAGCATTGTCTGGTTGCCTCAGAGGTTATTAGCTGGAAAGACTGCATCGATTAAGGCGTGCCTGCGTCCTATTCGCCACTGAGAGAGGCTAGCTTTTGCGGGACCCGATTGGCTGTTGCGGAAGGCGTCGTTAAGTGCAGACGTACACGTTAGCAGCGGCGGGCTTTGGACATGCTTGCCTATGTGGTGCGATTCATCACAGTATTACCGCTACTTATGCTAATGTACAGATATAAAACAGCTTTTTTATTGAGTTAAAATGCTTTGCTATCAGCTAACCGAAACTTTGAATAACGCACGAGGGTACCAATGTGTTTCACTTGCCAAATACTTCGCTCTTATTTTATTGGCGTGTAACTATTGGGCTATAGTGCTATTTCACATTTAACGATAGACTGCTTCGTATCCTACACTGATGACTCTTTCGCGTTCATCGCACCTTCGATTTCATTTGGCTGCCTAAAAATTTCATATTGGATCTTTTGCGTTTATTTCATTAAGCATTTTATCGTAACACGTTCGATCTACTAGCCCCTAGGCAGTATCATTTTTAACTAATACCAGGACTGGATGTAATCTCCCACACCACTACACAGGCATCAAGAGCTGACCTTTGACAAAACACATCATTACCACTGACGCTCCCAGACCGCTTAATTCTATCGGTAGTGTGCGTTAGAGACATCGGGCTCTGTTTGCGCACAGTGAAATCACGTTTTGCCCTGTGGAACAAAACACGAAGAAGGAAAACAACTTCAATTACCTTGTGGCCACATTGTCAATGAAGATGGCTATTGGTCTTCGCGATATAAGGGACAATCCTACCGCAGAGGTCCCGTATACTATGCTAAAGGAGGCCCTAATTTCCCGTATCTCCCTCTCAACACAAAAACGCCTCCAGCGTTTAAGTCCTCAGGAGAACCCCAGTGAACAGCTAGCAGATAGATAAAAGCTGGACAGAAACAGGTTAAAGGAGCCTCTCTTCCAGCGGATACCCTCCTCAGTACAAGCTTTTCTTGCCCCCAATTCAAATGCTTGTAGTGGTTGCTGCTGCCCGACGCCCTCCTAACACTTGAAGCCAAAGACGAGGTCACCCAGAGCATAGGACCTCGCGCGAAGGCAGTTTTCGGCGTGCCTCGGGCCAGACGCAAACTGATGCGCGAGCGAGCGAGCGAACGCACGCACCCTCTCTCCCCCACTCTGACCTCAACCGACAGTGGCGCGACCTCAATCCGTCTGGACAAATGTCAAGGCCATGGCTGCCTCTTGACATCACTCCGGACCTAGCCCACCTCGCGGTTGGACGTGCGGTCCAGCAGTCAAAACTTCGTCCTACATAATCTCCTTTTCGTCTGTACTGAATATATACTTCCTACTACTCTGGCCTTCCCATGTCTCACTCCCCCCTCCTAAGGAACTTGGCCTAGAAGATCGCAGTTGTTAGAGTTAAACCTTTTTAGCCTTAACACTCCTCGATAACTGGTAAGTTCTCGACGTGTCCCACACTATGTGATATACACATATTCGTGATATGCTCGCCATTACCACCAACCGCCTCTCTCTCTCGGTGACTGTTTATACTTGGGCCGAAACGACACCTACCAAAGAAGACGTCAGACGCCTGGATGCCCTCACCCTTGAAGTTTCCCAGCTTCAGGCCACTCGTGTCTACAACTGTCGTAGTCTTTTGATTATTCGCCGCCCGAGATCGCCCACTCTGAGCCAAACTACAGCTGACGGTTTTTGTTGGTTACATTACAATTTTGGTTCTGGACACTGTCACTGCGTGTATGGAGAAGGCACCGTCGTCGGATAACGTCCCTATTGACCAGTAACGGCGACAAACACGGTCGGTCCATCCTCTCCTAGTTAATTTCTCCACATCTTTGGCAGGAGTTTATGTCGGTAATTCCTTGTGGTGGGAGGCTAGGGTTGCGCGTAGATTTCGGCTGTCCTAGAGGCAGGCCGCGGAATGCACTCTCGTGGCTTTATTGGAGTTAAGGCTAAGACGGTTAACCCTAACTGCTACAATCATTCAGACCCTGGTTCCTTAGGAGATAGGAGAAGTCTTAGGAAGGCAGAGTAGACTGAACAGTGTATTGTTTACAGAAGGAATAAGGGGAAGGTTGCCAATAGGTCTTGCAGGTCGTAGGACCGCGAGCCCCGTAGGACTGGGCGGCGTCGCCGGCCGCGACGCACCTGAGCGGAATCTCAAGTCAGGTCTTAGCAGGAATCAGGCCAGAAGACAGAGACAGAGCGCGTTCATTGGCAAGGTCGGCCTGTGATTGGTTGCAAAGCGCAGGGCTGGCAAGGCGAGACTGGGTGTGTTCGTAAGTGGCTCAGACCATTGAGCGAGAACGGACAGGGGGTGCCGGTAAGTAGCGCCTGACCGCAGGCGGCATTAGGCGCGCAGGCCAAAGGCATCATCTGTCCGATCTTGGGCTCCAAGTGGCTGCTAGGGCCACCACAACCTCATGCACAGATGCCCCAGGATCACTAAAAAGGTACTATGTAGTACAGGCCAAAGCAGACTGCTTTCAGTTTGTACTTCACCGCTGCACTGATTAGTGTCGTCTTTGCAAGGTAGACTGGTATAATCTCAACATTGTACATCTATGAACAGCCTATCAGAAGACAGTTCATTTTGTTACGTGGCGAGCTTTACCTCCTTGGGGTTGTTCTGCAGCAGGTCGGACAGGGAATCTTCGGTCAACGACCTGAAAATAGGGCAAACTGCTGTTGTCCGGATCTTAGCTTCAGCACACCTGTTCCTGTGCATGGCACGCTCTCAATAAAATTTTGCCGGTGCTACCATAGCGTGCCATTTCCACCATCGGCGTGATCCCTACCCTTATAGGTAGTGGGCAAAAAATTCAGAACCAGATTTTAAATATATAACGAAAATTCAAGCGGGCGTAGACAACAGCAATAAAGCAAGAAAGACTTCGCTTAGGATTGCTATGAAGTAGTCCTTATCACATTTAAAAACACGCCAACAGTATTCGTACACTCACTGATGAACGTTCACCCGACCACTAACGGAACTCACCTGACCCGCCCTACCTGGGATCTCACCAGAGACCCTGAAATCCGTAACAGCTGGTAATGTAGGCAGATAGTAATAGCAGAAAAGATAAGAGAGACTGGAATCCTTGGATTGTTTAAGTTCAGCGATGATACCCATTTAAGCATTCAAGAAGTCAAGATAGGCGAACGAACGTTTTCGATTAATTCATCATCAGGCGTGTACAATAATATAAAGGGGGTAGAGTTAGTAAAAGTTTAAGCAATCAATCAACGGTATTCAAGGGGGGGGGAGAGCGGGAATGGAATGGCCATTTCTGGCTTATTAGCCATCGTCAATCAGTCATACCTGGTGCCCCACACTCGCCTCGAACTCGCTACCTCTTTGATCAGAGTCAAACACCCTAACAATTGAGCCACGAGCTCGTTGTCTTGCCAGGTTAGGTCGAGGGATATTGACACTCAGTGATGCGCGTTCATCCAACCACTAAAGGATTTCATCTGTCCCGCCCTGCCGGAGATCTCGCCAGAAGCCATAACAGCTGGTAACGCGGACAGGCTGGCCATTCCAGTCTCCCTTGTCTTTGCCGGTAATACAGTGTTCCTAGAGTTGTACCCGAGGTAAACGCTGTTGCACTCTATGAAGCTTTATTTCAAAATCTAAATCTTGTTCTCTAACCAAGTTCTCCTGATTTGCTGGATGTGCGCATGATGGCGAGAGAAGCCCAAACGAAGGCTAGAAGACATGATTCCCGCCATCGGTGTTCTACAATAGCGTGATTGCTGGTCAAAAGGCAGAATCAGATTTAAAATATGTCATTTCCATATTGTCCAAATCAAATCCGAATTAAATTATCGCAGGGGGTTGTGTTAGTCACACCCTAGCAACTGCGATGTTCAGGCCCTGTTCCTTAATAGAAGAGGAGACGTGGGAAGCCAGAGTGGTAGGAACAGCTTATTGTCAATTGCCGAAAGTATGCGAGGCCCAGGTAACTGAATAGAAGGCGGAAGAACGTTCTCTGGGACCAGTATTTTATTTGGCCGACGTTTCGGACTCTCACTCGAGGCCATTGTCAATAAATGAAAACGTACAGCTCACTGGGTGCTTAAGTAAGCTCTGTCGGGGATGACCTTGAGTTCCCATTGTTCGCTCCGCCACGAGTGACCTTGAGCCCTGCCATTGCTCGCGCAACGTGAGGTTAGCACCTGGGAGATCGATAGGCCTAGAAATAGAGTTCGCGGGCGAGTGCCATGCTTCTTGCAGTAGGTGTGAGACTCGGTCGTCCGACTGGCCTAGTATTCGCAGGTGTTCGAAGTCGAAGCCGTGCCCTGGCGAGGGTGCGTGGGCGGCGATGAAGGATCGCTTGTACTTCCTTCGCACGGCTAGTTAATGCTCATGAAGTCTCGTGGCAACCCGTTTGCCGGTTTCGCCAACATAATTGGCTTGACCGCAAAGACAATCGATACGGTAGATAATAACGGATTTCTGGTTGACTGGAATTGGGTCCTTAGGCTGCATGAGTTGCCCGCGGATTGTCGCTTCCGGTCGGTGAGTGACACCAATCCCATATTCGCTGACAAGTCGAGCGAATTCTTCGGATACGTCAGCAATATAGGGTATAGCTCTCCAGCGTGTTGGTCCTAGCTGCCCCGTTGGTTTTATTATTTTTGCTCCGCGCCTAGATTTTTCGACGAAGCTGCCAGGATACTCATTCATTGTGAAAAGTTTCCGCAGATACTCGACCTCTACCTTTTTGTCCGCTTATTATATACAGAAGGAAGTGGAGATTCAGTTGAAGCAAGTTTACTGTCAGACCGCAGGTCTATCCGCTGAGCGGCCTGGCCCGAAGTGCAGGCTTGACAACAGCCATCACAGTGAGGTCTTTTTTGAGTCGGCCTTGAAGATGATTGACCAGACGGACTGGGTCGGACTACGAGTGCACGCGTCTTAGTGACCGCTGCGAGATGCAAACGTTCATAGCGGACCATGTGGCTGTCCAAAGGGTAGACCGAGGCTTGCTATCAAATGACATCATGTCTGGCGCGTCGACAAAACAATAATATAAACGACAAAAACAAAGCCAGAAATACTTCGTTGATATCCCAGAGGCTTACTACGAAGTGATCTCCATGTCCTTTCAGAACACAGAAACAGTGTTCATCCAAGTCGACACAGACACAACTACTACGACAATTGGTGACCCCCGAAAGAACGCCTCTCTTCTTCCGAATCTACAATTTAGTCGGGTGTTTACCGTGGGCAGCGTTCCACCAGAAAATCAGCGTATCTTGGCGCCTGCTTCTCGCTCACTTACTGCCGCACAACTCACCCATATGGCCGATCGGCTGATAGAAGTGCACGGGCTTGTCAAACCGCACTCCCAACTCCTGCCATTCCTCCTGTGTCTCCTCTCTTTCACACCCGAAAACTGAGATTTTGGAACTTACTGAACAAGTAACTGCTTCTCAACAGCGATCTTCTGTGGTAGCCCTTTGCCAAACTTGTACGCATTTACAACTTGGCTGTATTTTCATTTGTAAGCCCTTTGCCAAACTTATACGCATTTACAACTTGGCCATATTTTAATTTGTACATAACTGTCTAGACTAACTCGTGCCATTACACGTTTCTGTAAATTGCATTTAGAACCTTTTGTTTAAGTTAGCGCACAACCGTTTCCCGCTACACTTTAACTCGTTTGTATGTTGATTCAATAGCGGACATTTTCTACCTATTGGTCTTCTTCACTAAACGGGGTACGTATTCGTTTTCGCATATTCAGGGTATCTGACGTGTTTTGGCTTGACGTGTTCGCATCATCGATTGCCTTTCTCAGCTAAAGTGGTGACCTCTTATTTGGACAGAGACCATATGTTCATCACGCGTACATAGCGCGTTAAGTTTACGCGCCTCCAAGCCAGTCAACAACCAATCAAATACAGCAACATTCGCTGCGCGCATTTTCTGACGCGGCCCTGTCACGAATATGCCGTACGAGGACTCAGTATGCACAATCGCGCTGACGCTCCCTGAGTACTGGCCAAATGCGCCAGAATTGTACATCCTTCGCATCGAGTCAAGTTTTTACTCTGCGAACATTACCAAGGTAGTTACAAAATTCCACTCGCTGATTCAGGCGTTGCCACTGCAACTGTTGTCTCAAGTGCAGTCAGAAATTTAAAATCCATCTGTGGAAGCACCATATACTGAACTAAAGGCAGCCCTCCTGCGCCTGTACACAGTATCTAATCGCCAGAGATACAATCAACTCATCCGAAGAGAATCGTTGGGCAATAGAAAACCCAGCGAATTGCTGAGAAGAGTGGAAGCTCATCGTGGTGAGCTTCAGATAGACGACAAGATTTTTAAAGAAATCTTTTTAGAGCGTCTACCAGCAGATATCCAGACAATCCTGGTTTCCGGCTCCGAGGATCTGAGCGTTTCAAAGCTTTCCGAGATGGCTGATAGAATGATGGAAGTGCAGAAATTCCAGTCACCATCTATATCAAGAATTTCAACTGCCCCAGCACACAGTGTGAACGAGCAACTTGTGAAGCAAATGGCGGCCATGGCAGAAGATATGGCCTCTCTAAAACTCCAAGTTGCCCGCCTCGCCGCACGCCAGTCTTCCAGTCCCCGTCGCGGTCGCTCTGGTTCAAGACTTCGTCCCGATGGCCTGTGTCATTATTATGCAAGATTTGACTCGGAAGCATACAGATGTGTATTCCCTTTTTCTTTCAAGCCAAAACAGGAAACCAGTCTGCCAGAGAATAGAGGCGACTGCCATCTCTGGTTCTGCAGGCTCGGGTCGCACTTTCTATGTCTATGACACCTTGACACGCAGACGATTCCTGGTCGATGCCGGGGCCGTTGTGAGCGTCGTAACACAAACTCCAGCCGACCGCCGCTGTCCCAACTCTGGCCTACATCTCAAAGCTGTTAACTCTTCATCCATTTCCACATTTGGCAGCCTATCCCTGACCCTGAACATTGGCCTGCGCAGATCTTTCTCCTGGATTTTTGTGATAGCCGATGTCCCTGACGCTATTCTTGGCACCGACTTCCTTGCCAAGTTTGACCTCCTGGTGGATTGCCGCCGTTCCCGACTTCTTGATCACTCGACCGGTCTGTGTGTTCACGGATTGACTCCCTTCACGACTCCCAGCATTCTATCTGTACTGGACACGGATATTGCTTGTGCTTACCGCGAGCTTCTTCTCCAGCATCCGAACATTACTAATCCCCAGTTTCGCAGTGGTGAGATTCAACACGGTGTCATTCATCACATCCGAACATCTGGTCTCCCTGCTTTCTCTCGGCCGAGACGACTGGCACCTGCCCGCCTGCAGGTCGCTAAGGCAGAGTTCGAACATATGTTGCAGCTGGGCATCATCCAACCTTCTGAGAGCCCATGGGCGTCACCTCTGCATATGGTGCCCAAGGCAACATCGGACGATTGGCGACCCTGTGGCGATTACCGGGCCCTCAACAACGCAACAGTGCCGGACCGCTTTCCCATCCCCCATCTTCAGGACTTTGCCGGAACCCTTTTTAGAAAATAAGTTTTCTCGAAGATTGACTTGGTGCGTGCATTTAACCGAATCCCGGTCGCTCCCGAGGATGTCCCCAAGACGGCCATCACTACACCTTTTGGTCTGTTCGAGTTCGTCCGCATGCCGTTCGGTCTTCGCAATGCTACCCAGACGTTCCAGAGGTTCATCGACCAGGTAGTACGTGGCCTGCCGTTTGTGTACACATATTTATATGACCTCCTGGTGGCTAGTCGGAGTGCGGATGAGCACAAGGAGTACCTAGCCCTGGTTTTTGATCGTCTCGACAAGTTTGGTGTCATCATCAATCCCTCCAAGTGTGTTTTTGGTGTGCCTACACTCAAATTTCTTGGCCATCATGTTGACTCCCAGGGCCTGAGTCCTCTGCCCGCCAAGGTGGACGCAATTCGTGATTTCTCTCCACCCAACTCCAAGCGTCAGGTGCAAAGATTCATGGGCCTGGTCAATTTCTATCGCCGGTTCCTCCCGATTTGTGCTGACCTCATGCTGCCGCTCACCAATCTGCTGTCTGGTCCTAAAGGTCTATAGGAGCTAAGGCTACGACGGTTTAAGGCCTTAACACCTACAATCTTCAAGACCCTGGTTCCTTATAATATTGGAGAGGAGACGGTGGAAAGGCGAGAGTAGACGGAACAGTGTATTGTTGAAAGAATAGTTAGGGGAAAGTTGTCAGTCCGTCCGGCATGGCTGTTTGGCCGGTGGGCGCATGAGCGCGCGGCCTCCAACCCGTCTCGCTCAGAGCCGATTTCCAAGGGTCCTTTTGCGGCCTTAATCGAGAATGGCCGGAAAGGTCCGCTTTGTCTAGATCTCGTGATGGTAATTGGTTGAGCGTGAGACGCACAGGCGCCTGCGCGCAAGCGGCTGTGGCTGGTGTCAGTAGAGCGATAGACAGACAGACAGGTGAGGACATCGCATGATGACTCGGCGCGAGCGAGCCCCACGTTGTGTGCCCAAGATTGTCGTCTCGCATTTGAAGCGGTGGGCTGTAGAACCGCTACAGGTCCTCTTGAACTTACTGGAGAAGCATTGACCGCTTTCGAATGGATGAAGACTGCCCTGGCCGACGCCACCCTGCTAACGCATCCCGCTCCCGAGGCTCAGCTGTCCTTGATGGTAGATGCTTCGACAGTGGCCGTGGGTGCAGTCCTGCAACAACACCTGCTTGGTTTGACTCAACCGTTGGCTTTCTTCTCGAAGAAACTCTGGCCCGCTGAGACGCGCTACAGCACTTTTGGCCGTGAACTCCTCACCATCTACCTAGCAGGGAAGCATTTCCGCCATTATCACGAGGCCCGGGACTTCACCATCTTCACGGACCACAAACCGCTTACATTTGCTTTTCGGTCCCACTCCGATAAGTACAACCCCAGAGAGATTGGCCACCTGGACTTCATCTCGCAGTTCACTACCGACATCTGCCATGTGGTTGGCACGGAGAATGACGTGGCTGACTTGCTGTCAAGACCTTCCCTTTCTGCACTCAAACTCTCCCAGGGGATTGATCTAAGTGCTATGGCCACTGAGCAATCACGAGTCGGTTGTCCTGGCGACGAATCCGTTGGTGGTCTCCAGCTGGCAGTCGTTCCACTCACCACCGTTACTGGCACCATCCTCTGTGACGTCTCGACTCCTTTCCATTGCTCTTTTGTGCCGCCCTTGATGCGTCGAGCTGTGTTTAACACTCTGCATGGACTTTCCCACCCTGGGATTCGAGCCTCACAGAAGATCCTTGCGGAGAGGTTCGTCTGGCCCGGCATGAACAAGGATGTCAAGGTTTGGGCCCAGTCGTGCCCGAGTTGCCAACGGACCAAGGTCCACCGCCACAACAAGTCACCGCCCGACACATTTCCTAGCCCCGATGCTCGTTTCAGTCATGTGCACCCCGATGTCGAAGGTCCTTTGCCTCCATTCAACGGCTTTACGCATCTGCTTACCTGTGTCGATCGCTACACTCGCTGGGCCGAAGCCATACCCTTGCCGAACATGGAAGCAGAAACTATTGTTAAGGCTTTCGTCAGTCGTTGGATCGCCGTTTTTGGTGCCCCATCCACGATTACGACTGATCGAGGTGCCCAGTTCGAATCTGCACTGTTCCAGACCCTTCTCAACTTCCTCGGCTGCACGCGAATTCATACGGCGGCCTTGTAGCGGCTCGTGCCTGGCTGACTAGCTCGCATCGAGGTGCACTTTCCCAACGGCTCGCCAACGCGGTTTTTGACGTTTCGATCAGCCAATCACGGTCCCCGCATCTACGCTGAAAAAACCAGGCGACGAATGGGGAGCTTGCACGCGTGCCCGACGCAAGTTGCCTCTCTGCCCAAAATCTCCAGGCCGACCTAGCCAATGAAAGCTATCTCTCTCTCTCTCTCTCTCTGTCTTCTGGCCCGACTACTCAAAGACCTGACTGGGAAATCGGCTCTGAGCGAGACGGGTTGGAGGCCGCGCGCTCATGCGCCCTCCGGCCGTACAGCCATGCCGGATGGACTGGCAACTTTCTCATAACTTTTCTGTAAACAATACACTGTGCCGTCTACTCTCGCCTTTCCACCGTCTTCTGTCTAATCTCCTAAGGAACCAGGGTCTGGAAGCTAGTAGGTGTTAAGGCCATAACCGTCGTAGCCTTACTACCTATAACTGGTGACCCCAATCATGAGATTAACTCTCAACTAAACTGCTGATGTGGCCGAGCTCAATCATCATCAGTTCTCCCTCGCCTTTAACTGAATTTCTCCTGTGTCATCTCATTTGGCCGCGAAATGGAGAATTTCATTACCGATACTCTGTCGTGAAGCCCGAGGGAGATGCTCAATCGCTCACAGCCTACGGACCTAAGGCTCTGGTTCCTTCCCTATCCCATGGAGCAATTTTCCCCTATGAGTGTCGATACCCAGATCTCCTTTCTAAACTCAGATCCTTCCTCTACTGCCAACGGTACCCCTTCCTCCTCTCAGCGAACACTTACATGGCATACTGATTTGCCGTCAAAGTTCAATGCAGCCAATTAACCTCCCTCCTACGTTGTCGAGATGACTAATCTCCTACAAGATGCCGATGCACGCGTTGTCGAGAACTTTCCTCCTACCGCAGACCCAGTTGCCCACGCGGACACGAGATGAGATTACCTCCTCTCAAGCGGCACTGGCGGCACTACCCACCTCTCGCAAGCCAACCACACGAACACCAGCTGTTCGAACCCTGCCATTGGTACGTATCTCCCTCACTTAACCTTACTATTCTTCCTCCACTCAGATTCTTTCAGTTTCCTCGTTACGGTCTCCGGGGGGAGTACTTGTAGCGGCTCGTGCCTGACTGACTAGCTCGCATCGAAGTGCACTTTCCCAACGGCTCGCCGATGCAGTTTTTGATGTCTCGGTCAGCCAATCACGGTCCCCGCATCTACGCTAAAAAAACCAGGCGACGAATGGGGAGCTTGCACGCGTGCCCGACGCAAGTTTCCTCTCTGCCCAAAATCTCCAGGCCGACCTAGCCAATGAAAGCTATCTCTTTCTCTGTCTTCTGGCCCAACTACTCAAAGACCTGACTGGGAAATCGGCTCTGAGCGAGACGGGTTTGAGGCCGCGCGCTCATGCGCGCTCCGGCCGTACAGCCATGCCGGATGGACTGGCAACATTCCCATAACTTTTCTGTAAACAATACACTGTTCCGTCTTCCCTCGCCTTTCCACCGTCTTCTGTCTAATCTCCTAAGGAACCAGGGTCTGGAAGCTAGTAGGTGTTAAGGCCACAACCGTCGTAGCCTTACTAACTATAGCCTATAATCCAGCTGCCAACGGCATGGTGAAATGCTTCCACCGAAAACTCAAAGCTGCCCTGCATGCCGCACAGAGCCCATCCGACTGGTCTGAAAACCTGCCCCTAGCGCTTCTTGGCATTCGCCTGGGTTGCAGCACGGCCGAATTGGTGTTTGGCACTAAACTCCGGCTACCAGGCGAGATGGTCTCCCCAACCGCTTGTGGTGCTGATGAGAATCGTACCAATTTTGTGCATCGCCTGCGTCAATTCATACGCTCACTTTCCCCGGTCCCGCCTCGAACTCCTCCGCCTGTGTCTTATGTTGAAAATGACTTGACCAACTGCACCCATGTGTATGTTCGATGCGACCGAGTGCGCAGACCACTGGAGCCGTCATATGAAGGTCCGTTCCGAGTTCTTTCACGCAACGACAAGACCTGCCAGATCGTTCGCGGTGCGAAGGAGGACGTGGTCAGTGTCGATCGGGTCAAGGCTGCTGTCGTCGAGGTGCCGCCGGACTTGACTGATGGACAGCATTATGCTGACCCCTAACCCCGTATTGCCCCACCCGCCATTGCCCCTGCTCCGCCTTCTCTACCCGTTCCTACCCCTACCACTCCCGTTCCTAACATTTCTGATGCCACTGAAATTCGCACTTCGCGTAGTGGCCGCCGAGTCCATTTTCCTGACCGGTTTATCACGCATGTTTTCTAATGCTGCATTAGCCTTCGGTTTCGCTGTACGCTAGCCTTCAATCTAGGTGGGGGGGGGGGGTACTTTGGTAGCCCTTTGCCAAACTTGTACGCATTTACAACTTTGCCATATTTTCATTTGTAAGCCCTTTGCCAAACTTATACGCATTTACAACTTGGCAATACTTTCATTTGTACATAACTGTCTGGACTAACTCTTGCCATTACACGTTTCTGTAAATTGCATTTAGAACCTTTTGTTTAAGTTAGGGCACAAGCGTTTCCCGCGACACTTTAACTCGTTTGAATGTTGATTCAATCGCGGACATTTTCTACCTATTGGTCTTCTTCACTAAACGGGGTACGTAGTCGTTTTCGCATATTCAGGGTATCTGACATGGTTTGGCTTGACGTGTTCGCATCATCGATTGCCTTTCTTAGCTAAACTACCTCCTTAATCCCGAGTTCAACGACATCATCTACCCGGCATGTCCAAGCTACTCCTCCATCTCATCCCCACTCAGCTGTCACCTGCTGGTATCACTCCAGCTTTGTTGGAAGATGCTACAGAGCGACAAAACATCTGAGGTAATTGTTGTAGAATTCGGCATTTTTTTCTTCAAAATCTGAATCTTGTTCTTTAACCAGGTTCTCTCAATTTTCTGGGTGTGCGCCTCGACGGTCCTCTGATCATACCAAACTCGAGTAACTCGCCGATAAGCTGTTTTCCAATCCTTTCATTTAATTATGCGGTTAAGAGCGGTGCAGCTCGCTCGTTTATCTAGGAGGACCTAGCATCAGTACCTTGACATAATCTGAAGACGAATGGACCACCAGTGATTATGCCGTGGTGCCGATAATTCTGCATAGGATCGCCATCATTTTCTTTGGCGTGTGTACCTAAAATACGGTCACACTGACAAAAAAGAAAGGTACGAATCACGATGTGTGTTGTTTGTTCAAAAAATGATTAATTTGCGTTGGTCATGCTGCCTGCGCTAAAAGTATTTTTTGCTCAAGGTTTCAACACCCATGACTGCCCCACGCGCGCAAGTGCGCCTTGCTTTGAACTTTTCAGCACGTTTTATGATCAAAACAAGCAGTGCCTAAACGCACCAGTTTGACCATCATCAAGTACACTTACGGAAGATGATCACATGCGTTGGAATGCAGAAACAGAGATGAAAACGAAAAGTACGACAGTAGGTCAGACTGTGACTCCGTTGAATTTATTTTAGATGGCTTATTTTTAGGCGGTAATTTAAATTGTGACGCAGTGACTTTACCAGCATTCTAAAAGCAGAAAATAAAGGCAAATGCTAGTTTTTTAGTGCTTTATAAAAATCTTTACATGTTGAATAATTGCTGTGTACTTTTTGATAATTGTTCTATAGATTCTTTCAGGGCACGATTTTTGGGCGCGCATAAGCCCTGAATAACAGTTATAGAGAGAGAAAGCAGAAATATGTTCACTATTTTTCTTGAATACACTCAAACTGAATCACAATGCTTCCCAAATAGGTGTCCACACCCATGATCGGACAGTAGAAAGCTGGTTTTGGCTGTTCCATTGAGGGAATGCGAGTCTTGAAGATGAAGAAGGCTGAGTGCGGACAGGCACTACTATCGTGTCGTATTAAGGCTATTGAGGTTTTAGCCCTAACGGCTGCGATCTTCCAGGTCCGGTTCCTTAGGAGAGAAGAGAGAAGTCTTTGAAAGGCCAGAGTGTTGGGAAGAGTAGGTTGTGAGAGATTTGACTATCGGAGCACACGTCCGGCCGTGAGGCGGGCTAAGTCCGGAGTGTTGTCTGGCGCTAACCACGGTCTTGAGGTCTGTCCAGACGGATTGAGGTCACGCCACTGTGGGTTGAGGCCAGAACGAGGGAAACACAGTACGTGCGTTCGCGCGCACGTCAGTTTGCGTCTGGCTCAGAGCATGCCGAAAACTGTCTTCACGCGAGGTCTTGTGCTCTGTGTGACCTCGTCTGCGGCATCACGATTTAGGAGAGTCGAGCAGCAGCGACCATTACAATACTGACAATGAACTTTTGAAAGCATCTTTTGAAGATTACCCACGTTTAAGTGTCCGAAAATGTCTGAGACACTTTGTATCACTAGTCTCACAATATATAGCCGCCTGATGCAAATGTATAAGGTGAAAAGGTCCGACGAATAGGTCCCACACGAGCCCAATGGAAGTCAGAGAGTTCAATGCTTTGAAGTTTGTCAGTGCCTTCAAAATGACACTCTAATGACCCATGTCCTCAGCGAATAGTGATATGTGACGAAATTTGGATCGCTTATGAAAACTCTAACCAACTAGGGCAATGGTTTGATCATGGCGAAGCACTTTAACACTGTTCGAAGGCGAAGTTGCGTCATCGGGAGATTATGGTGACAGTCTGATGGCCTACCAGTCGTGTTGCCTAGTACAGTCTCTTTGCGACTAATAAAAGCGTTACGGCAGGACTTTGCTGAAGGCAACTCGACGAATGCATTCACACCTGGAAAAAATGTGATCTCCACTAATGGAGCACACTTCTTGCACTTTATTTGTTCAATGCGGCAAGTGAAAATCCACAGTCCTTCCCAACAACTGTGGAGTTATTCTGGGCTTTATCTTATCCTCGCATCTCTTCTCCCTCCACACTGACGACTTACGATCGCCAAATGAATGCTTGCTTGTTAAATATGCTGATGATCTAGTTGTTGGCCATCCTCTCAAAAGTCAATAACATTTACAAGTACTGAACGATGCCCTTGACCATGTTTTACCAAAGTCGTTAGCAAACTTGTCTATCGATTATCTTTATGGATCGTGATTTAATTAATTGTAACACGCGTAGTGATAGAAGTTCAAGGACAAATACTTGTTTCTGAAATTGGCCCGTATTTTCCGAAAGACCTTAAAAATACGACTGGCTGGGTGTACTTTTCTTGTGACCTCGCGAAAGCGTGTTACACAGAAGGTTGCCCTTTTAGGACACTTTTAAATAAAAACAACCCGAGCGACTAGTCGGCCGCATGGCAGCGAGTCACGCTTGGCTTCTTAAAACACGAGGACTATAAAAATGGCTTGGAAACTTCGCGAATGACGAAAACCATTCCCAAGGACGATTGCCCCCTTAAAAGTTCTTTATAACGGCCTTTGGTAACACGAGTGGGCGTATAAAACAGAAGTCCGAGAAGGAGAAGGCCGGTTTATCCCCTGTGACATGGATAAAAGTACAGAAACATGGCCAGACAGAATTCAAAATTAAAAACAAATCCGAGCATCTGGGGCGAAAAAAGGCCATAATATCCTTTTCTGAACAGGTCGATGAGCATACAGTATGGCCCAAAATCGTGCACCTTTCACGGTGAAATTTGACTGGGTACTTTAGCATGTACTTGATCACGTTATTTGATTAACTCAGTTAATTTAATTTAGGATAATCGCCCTTTTAATGAAGTTTATTTAGGGTAATGAGCATTAATTTTGGCGAAATTGGGAGTCATCTCATGTCGAAGGAATTTTCTATGCAATAAAGTATGACAGAACAAAACTTTTGATGAATATGCATTGTGTTATAAAAAAGAAATACGAAATAAGTAAAAAAAATTAAACAGATCTTTCTAGAACCAGAAAATGTTGCTCGAAATTGTTTAGCTACAAGTGAGGCCAAGTTTTAAACAATCCAAATTATTTTCAGAATCAAGGAGTGATATCTTTTTACAAATTATGTTTAGCTAAGCTGTGAAATTTTATTCCACTAACTGCAGTAACAAAAAGGTTTTGGTTGCATATTGATTTACCGCATCGCCTACGTGCCTCATAAACAAAGTGACCGTATATTTTACCGTGAAGGTAATGTGAAACAGGCATGTCGAAATATACTTTTTTGTAAAATATACGTTCCGTGTTATTTAGAAACGGAACAAACAGAACAATGATTGTTATTTCAACAATAGCCATTTATATGGCCTCTCTTTTCTACATATGCAAGCTTATAACAGATCCTGGATATAATCCACTTTAGCGAAAAATAATCTATTATGAAGAGAAGGGTATGCTCTTTCATTTCCAGTCAAATTGAATAGTTTATCTTCAAGTAAAGTCAACAAATTGTCAAAATTCTCCAATTTCCTTTTGACATTACCATCGATGAAGGTTATATTCACAGAAATTCGTTAGCTGAATGTCTTATAGAAGCGCTTTTTAAAGAGGTGAACTATTACAGAAAGTTTTTTGATCTTAGGCATAATAATATCAAAGTTTGAAGCATGCTGTTCCCGGAGAGAACTTGAAAATGGTTATAGCTGTAAGATTTATTGGTACCATAAATTTCGGGAGAGCTCCTCAGTTACAACCCCTCATTGCATTAAGGTTCACGAATGAGAAAAACACGAAATTGAAAATATACAGAAAGGTCATAGGTCCTAGTCAGATAGAGAAAGAAGGTTAAAACCAAATTGGAGGAAAAAAAACAGGGAAGTTGAGTTGTGGGGAATATTGGGCTGGGGAATGTGCGAATCTGGGGCTTGTGGTTACCAAGGTAAGGCAAGGTTAACCACGTGCTCCAACTGTTTGCAGAGGTCCGGTTTAAAGCGTCTAATATAAGCAGCTTCCAGGTAACACAAGATTCGAGATGTTCGTGCTCGAAAAAGAACTCGAAAAGAAGTTATAGGATCTACCGAATGACCCGTGTCCAGTAGGTGTTCAGTGATAGAGGAACGAGGAGAACGGTTTTCTTGCTTGAATAACTAGCTAGGTAGATGTTCCTTGGCTCTGGTTGCCAATTGTCTTTGCGTACGCCCTATGTACTTGCATCCACAAGTGCAAATAAATTTTTAAACGCAATTAGAGGTGGCGTGCAAAGGAAAGGCATCCTTGACACAAGGCGTCGGCAGGGGCTTTGTTGGAGAGCAAATTATGAGTTCTGCGGCGTAATAGGTTCTTTCTATGGTCTTGAGCAAGCGCCTCTTGATTGTGTTTAGGACGTTACCCCCCTTGAAGGGCAAGGATATAAATACTGGCTTCTTCGGGGCTAATTGTTCCCTCATTTTGGGTCGTAGAGGTTTACTATATTTGTCTTTAAACTGAGGTGGATATCCACGCTTCAGTAAAGTAGCTTTGCGAAAACCTAATTCTACGTCCAAAGTATCCACATAACAGATTTTTCTAGTCCTCTGGAAAAGGTTACAAACCAGGTTACGTTTCCATTGAATGGGAACAAAACTTAGAAAATGTGAGTACTGACCTTTCCAGGTTTTCTTGTGGAAGACTCTCCGTGAAATGGAGCCACCTGTCTGTCTGGACAAGTGGACGTCAAGGAAGGAAAGTTGGTTATCACGTTCCAGTTCCATAGTAAATTTTATCTTCGGATGTAGCTTGTGGATGCAGGTACATAGGGCGTACGCAAAGACAATTGGCAACCAGAGCCAAGGAACATCTACCTAGCTGGTTATTCAAGCAAGAAAACCGTTCTCCTCGTTCCTCTATCACTGAACACCTACTGGACACGGGTCATTCGGTAGATCCTATAACTTCTTTTCGAGTTCTTTTTCGAGCACGAACATCTCGAATCTTGTGTTACCTGGAAGCTGCTTATATTATATAATATCAAAGTTATCTTGTGGACATACTTTATTGCCTGATGATGAATTAATCGAAAACGTTCGTTCGCTTAACTTGACTTCCTCAAGACATACTTTATGTTGAACGATATGGTTTGCTCTTTTGAGGTATTTCTAAATATTATCCACATGGCAACCTTCTCAAGAATTAATATTCAAAAACAAATTTTTTCGGTGAATGCTCTTTATCCATTTCTTATTTTAAAGGCCTCGATGCAAACGTCGAACAGAAGCTCGATTAGTGGATGAATACACGAAGACACTGAAAACGCGGGAAATTATTCCAGCATTTGAGGGACGATATTAAATAGATGGTTATCCATTAATGGTAATATGAATAAAATATTTTGACTAAAGAAAAGCTCTTTTTATCGAAAGGAAGTGGTTACGTAAAGCTTTAAACTTAAAAAATACATAAACTTATTGTTCCAATTTACAGCCATTTTTTTGTGTCTTCGGTATTTCGGAATTATCGAGAGAATTTTATTTTTCTTAGCGAACACTTAGTACTTCTTATACTTCTTTTAAGTTTTAAATGTGCCTAATGTTGTTCATTGGTATTTCTTACTTTTCGTGTATGCGTTCATGCCGATATGCGGGTAATGCTCAAACATTTACAAAGTTATGCATGTTGCACGATTTTTGGGCCATACTGTAGTAAGGCTCAGTGATGTGAAAATGGGGTAGTAACTGAAATGTGCGACCCTTGGTGAAATAATTGGTCACTCAACTCCGTTAGGCCTTTTCACAGAGTACAAGGACCAGTATAGAGCTTTCATAGTAATTCAGTATGTGCCATGTCAATCAACTTCATTTCGTTGAGCAGAAAACCGCGAAATCGCAAGTCAACAAAATTTTACGAATTTACGCGCATAAAAGTGAGTAAACAGGGTAAAATTATTTTTCCGCATTTTTACGTCTCGTTTATGCAGTGCGGTTTCTCTGTTGACCGTTCCACTAATCGTCATAATTAGTGACCCCTATTCCTGAACCTGACAATACCTGTGAGGTCAATCTGAGTGGGCCTTAAATATGTGATACATACCTGGATCTTCCGAAGACAAGCAAATTTGTATAACTTGACCCAATCTTTAAAAAGTCGGTGGGATACGAATGTGTGGCAGCCTGAATTCGGTAGTGCTGCGCGTATTCACCTTCTTCTCATCTTTCAAAATCTTGGTCTGCCTGCGCGCCCGACGATGACTCATCATTTTACCTCTGCGCGCTTTTGTACTTTCGTGCACCCCCAGCTGTCGACGCGCCATCACCCGCAGCTAATCGATTCATCGCGAGCTCTGATGCCAACACCTGGACTCTTTCCCGATTGGCTGTAGACTGAACAGGTTGGACTAAACCCGCGCTCATAGAAACTATACACCTTGACTCGACTGGTTCCTGTACGCGGCACCTGCAGCAGCTACTGTAAGGCTACTTAAGCTCAGTAAAGTTGTCCGAATTCATTTAGTCTTCCCAGACTTTTGAATTGGGGATCCTTCTGGTGTCGAGACAACAACAAGCCCATGATAAATTCACACCAACATGGGGAAGCTGTTAGTAGATTCAACGCTCTAACCAACTGAGCTATCGAGGTTCCACCACGAGCCGCGAATTTAATCATACTTGGATTGATTTACCCGCCTATGGAACCTATGGAATAAAGCATTTATATCGGGTGGAATGACGTCAGAGAATGGTAGTACAAAACTATTTTGGGCTTTTAAGGCTCTGATTCATTCAACAACGCCTCACGCCGACCCCTCATTTGGAGTCACAAACGGTGTATTGAGGGCTAGTTGTTGTCTCGACACCATAAGGATCCCTAACTCACAAGTCTGGGAAGACAGAATGAATGGAAACAACTTTACTGAAATTAAGTAGCTTGACAGTAGCTGCTGCAATTGCCACGTACAGAAGCCAGTCGAGTCGGTGTGAAAAGTTAACGTGCGCACGGATTTAGCCAAGCATGTCCAGTTCTCAGCCAACCAGGAGAGGGTGCAAGAGTTAGCATCAGAGCTCGCGAGGAATCGATTAGCTCTGGACGCGGGCACGTCGACAGTGGGGGTGCAAAAGTGTAAGAGCACGCAGAGGTAAGAAGATGAGTCAGCGCTGGGCGCGCGAGTAGGCAACGGTTTGGAGGATAATAATTAGGTGAAAACGCGCAGCACTACCGAATTCAGGCTGCCGCAGGTGTATACGGTGTAAATGGTCCACAGGCGGTGGAATGTGTCAGGTGGCTCATAAGTCCTCCATCGAACTGGCGTTCATCCGTGCCTCAACACTGGTCATTATCTGTTGCTGTAGATGGTACAGTTATGCCAACAGGAATCATCTCACATCGATCTATCGGCTACCCGAAGGCAGAAAGTTCCACATGATTGGCAGAGATCATGAACGGTATTTCTATCTCTATCGCATTCCTAATCATCGACGGAGACCAGAAACACAAATACATAGCATAGACGGGTCTGTAGTGGTCCTTTCTGCCCGAAGCCCACCTAAATCTTGACGTCACAGACAAGGTCACTCAGAGCAGGCCCTTGCGCGAATGTACTTTTCGGCCTGTCTCTGACCGGACGCAAACTGCCGCATGAGGCACTCACCACCCACGCCAGTGTCTATCTTCGTATGGTCAAACCAATCACCATCTCGGCCTCGAGACTCAGCGAGGATTCGGCAGCCGCCCCGATGACTGACGCTAGACTTGCTTGGCATTCTGCCCCTTCGCGCGGCGGAAGCGCCGCCGCTGCTCTCTCACATGGCTCTCACGGTCGTCGGCACGCCAGACCGAGTCAACCTTCCTATTAACTATTCTTCAAGTCATTCTATAAACAATATATTGTTCCTACCAGTTTGGCCTTCCGAGACTTCTCTCATCTCCTAAGGAACCGGACCTGGAAGATCACAGCCCTTAGGGTTAAGTCTTAATAGCCTTAGCACCTTTGCGATAGGTCTTGCAGACTGGCCCGAAGTACTTCGCCCAGCCGAATTTCCTGAATGCCTCGTCATCTGGCATTTCCTGTCGCTACAGATTGGTCACAGGTTAGTCCTGGAAAGGGCACCCAGATGGCAAAAGGTCATTGCTTCAAATGCCTCGCTTATTTATCCTTTTCCGTCGCATGCTAAGCTATGTTTTAGAAAATGCGAGGGTAAGGATTACTCCTGTGGTCTCAGCAAACAGGAAAAAAACTAGGAACGACCCTGTTTTGGCCGCCGGTCCGCCTGGACGCTAAAATGTTGCCCACAATCCCCCCACTACCCCTGACAACAACACTACATCTTTCCACCAACCAGCATAGTTTATTTATTTCATTACCATATAAATGTACAGGCCTGAAGACAAGTGATCGAAAGCAAGCGTTTGCTCGTCAAATTGGCGTTTGATATTTATTCGTAAATTAACTCCAATTTGGTTTATAGTAGTTATTCAAGTATATTTGGCTAAAGATGGCGGTATGCTACTAAAATAAAAACCATATTACAATAAAAAAGTAAATTTAAACTACTAACCAAACTAATAAACTTAAAACTAAACTAATGAAACTGACCACAGGTCTAGGGGCTGGGAGCTATGTAAGGTGTGCGACAAAGTGATCTTTTACCGAAGAATTCTATTCATCCACGCCTACCGTTTGTTCCGTAGGTTGCAAAATTGATAAATGCAACCTAGCGGAGCATTCGCCAGTGCTCGGTCTAAATGAAGTGCCTGTGTGTGTGTGTGAGAAAATTCACACGAGCTCAAAAATCAACGACTGGTGTGTGCTCACGGTCTAGCCTTAAAGTGGGATATGAGTTCGTGTCGGCTCTCGAGCGAGCCAGGCTAACTCAGGCGTCTATAAAATCACACGCGTAGCTTGGCATTCACGCTTGCGCGACATCGGCGTGTACGCCACACACACACACATGACGGACAAATCGATAAGCCAGCGCACGTGATGCAAACAGCCTGAAAACGAAACACGCGCGCTGCCTGCTAGCTGATGGTCACGGGACCGATTGGAACGCAAGTACAGGGTCTGTAGTCTGCAGTCAGAAGGGGGGGAGGGAGTCAAGGCAAAGCAATTCGCTTGCATCTTTTTTGGAGATCGTGTGCATCGGCATTCCAAGGCTCAAGTCACGCAGTTGTTGCACTATAAAGGCCTGCGGCTTGCTCGGCTGTAGGAATGAACGAAAGATAAGCACGGAAGCTTTATTTGATAAAATGTCAGTTAATAAAATAAACAAACATTTAATCATTGGTTAGTGAGTGTTAATGAATATTTAGTTGTGCTGGAAGGGATGAAAAATATTGAATTAAAGAAACCTATATTTGTTTCAATGTACGAATTTGTAGATGGCAAAAACAGCAGGATTAATTGAATCCATTAAATTTAGGGAGAGCTTTTCAGCTGCTTCCTCTCAAAGAGTAAAGAAAGGGAAAAACACAAAATTGAATTGGTGCAGAAAGATCAAAAAGGTCATAGGGCAGGGTCACGAGGACACTTAGTAAAGTAAGAGAGTTAAAACAAGGTGGAAAGAAAAAACAGAGGAAAAGGGGAATTAAGACGAAAAAGTGGGCAGGAGACTGTAAATTTCTCCGAAATTTGGCGCAAATCCACACGTATAATTGGCGGCTATTATTCCTTTGTCCTGTTTAAGTGAGCCGAACGAGCCATTCTTGCCGATTACCGTAGCGACCCCTAGAACCCGCTGTAATATTCAGGCGATGGATCAAAGCGGTGCAGGGCCGAGGGGATAGAGATTTACGAATCCATTCCCGAGACACCCTGGTGCCTTCCCCGTATACCGAATCTCAGACACTTGGCACTATCGCGATGCGCAAAACGTCGTGGCTTGGAAGATAACCAAATGCCAGAATGACTGGCTTCTTTTCAGGGCTGACAGTTAGGCTAAATAGAGGTCCTTCTTAGTATGGCCTTTTAAACCCTGACCTCCAGGGTGGGATGCGAGGCACCCTAACAGAAGCCGGGGTTAATTCCGGCATGGAGTTGGGCTGGCTGATGACAGCAAGCCGGGCAGAAGTGGTCATTACAGTGGTCATATTGCAGTGGCTTAGGTTAATGGGGAGACCCTAGCCACTGATATCTGCAGGTCTGGTTCCGTAAAGGGAGGAGAAGAAGTGGAACCCCAGGTGGGAGGAAAAGGGAGCGGGATTCATTACAGCGTCTTCAGCGTGGTCCTATATGAGTCAGCTTCAGGGAGATGATTGGCCTGATTGGCTTGGAGGCGGCAGACTCTGGTGCATACGTGCTAGCAGCTGCAAGAGGGTAGACGTTGCACTCGGAGAAGAGCGCAGTCATTCCACGCTTATCGATGTACCTGTCGGCAAACCAATGCTGGTTTGAGATCCGAGAATCAAACGCGATGTCCGTATCCCGTTTGAAGACTGGAAGACTGAACGACTCTCCCGTGGTTTGCCTTGCATTTTTTATGGCTTTTTTCATTATGATACCCGTGGTGAGCTGACCTGCAGGACTATGTACTTGGATGGCGCTGGTTCGCAGTAGTATCAGCAGGTTAAGTTAATGGGGAATGTCTATAGGAGTTAAGGCTAAGATAGTTAACCCTAAGAACTAAGATCTTCCACACCCGGTTCCTTAGGAGATAGGAGAAGTCTTGGGAAGGCCAGAGTAAAAGGAAGAACGTATTGTGTATGCAACAGTTAGGAGGAAATGGCCAATCAGTCCGGCATGGCCGTGAGAGCCACGTCAGCGCGCAGTGTAACGCGCGTCCCGCTCAGAGTGATTTCCCAAGTGTCCGTCGGTGTAAGAATTGACCGCGAACTGGAGAGCGCGTCGTGGAAGCTGATTTGCCATAAGCGCTTCGGGACGCTGATAGGTGGATCAGTTTGGGGCGCGCCTATGGGCCCTGGTCGTGTGAGGGCAAAGGTCGCACGTTGGTGCGGACATGCGCCATTGTGCGAAGAGCTCTATGTTACGCGGTGTCTGCGTAAAATCCGAAGGTAGATAACTCCTCATCCTTATTAACCTCTCACTTATACTCCTTACCACCTCCCTTGGAAGCCGGTATCCGGACGTAGTGGGGCTTAGAAGCCACAACTTAATCAACTTCCTCATAACACCTAAGTAAACTAGGTGCATGGGATCTAACGGAAAACCTGTAACTAACCCAACTGGCGTCGGTAGGAAGGGCGACCGTCCGACTATGTGCCTGTTGGGGTCATGGACCATAAACTCTGCATCGTCGCGCAGGCTATGGTCCGTTCCTAAGTAAACTACCTTACTCCTTTCACGACCGTTTCTCACATACCGGTACTGATGACCGGGATTCTTACACTTCTCACATCCTTCATACGCGCCTACATTTTTAATTTTTTTTAAAAACGCCCTCGCAGGGGCGTCAGCTATTACCGCTTTTACCTGAAATCCTATCCTACGACCGACCTCGGGGAGTACTAACTCCTCTGATGTCAGGGTATTGACCTCTTCAATGAGAGGACTACAATAATGGTTTACATCTGCGGGTTTTGAATAACCGCAGTATGCACCCACTACGAATACCGTACTCCGGAAGGGTTCTATTATTCTACCTAAAAAAGGCCAAAAACTAACGGGATTTTTCTTAAACTTAGTAAAGCCATCACAATGCAGTTGCACTACTACTGCATCGGACGGCCCAACCGCTGTTAAATTATCCCTAACTAACTTTATGACCTGGGTCCTCAAACCCACGTGCATATACTTGCCATCATCCATTCTCACTACCATATAAATATTTCGAGTTCTTAGAAGTGTTCTCGTATCCACCGGAATAACCGGGAAGATTTGAGACCACATTCTCAGAATAGGGTTTGAAGTCCTATGCGGCACCTTACGGTCTATACACCACTTGATTAGAGCCAACTTATACTTCTTTCCTACGGTAGAAAAAAAACCTCTTATTACTACCGCAAAATAAACAAACACCACGATACAAACCGCGCTGTTCAGATGACTTCTTACGCTGCTTGCCACCAGTACCGCCTTCCAAATGCCGTCGATAGGGACTTGCAAATGCCTCACCGCAACTGGGACAGTATAGTTTCATTCCTGCAAAGAGAAAAAACGTTAGCAGCAGCTGGTAATAATAAAACAATTGGGAGAAGTTTATCGCGGAAGAGCAGATGTTCCTCCTGTGACACTTTCTGACGAAATGACATTTTTCCAAACGACTACGACTTAGAGATTGTAGAAATCAATGCAGCCGGTCCCACGATCAAAAGCTGTTTCGTCTGTTCTCACCGCCGGGCCTCCTAAAAAAATCACTATCACCAAATCTGACCCGCATTCGGACCATATGATGGATGGTTGCACTCGCCAAGCCTTATCGACCTCTTCGCGCGGGCCTGGGTGCGCGCGCCAGCGAGCGCGAAATAAGGGGGGAGGGGTGAGTGAAGTTAGTGGTAGGGGGAGGGTGGCGTTCGCGCGGCCGGGTACCGGTTTAGTTGACTGAGAGGCGTGACCAGGTGTTCGTCGTGGCCCAAGCAGCGCGTTTCATGAGAACGGATCGTTACTTTCTGCTGAAAACGGGTGCGCGCACTCTGACGCCAAACGAGGGCTGCGCAAAGGGGGAGGGGGGTTGGAAAAACTCTGAGCAAGCGCCCACGCATTCGGTGCGTACGTTCACCTGGGGACACAGAACAGCGGGGTAGTGAATTATTGGACATTCTGGTGAAAGTCCGTAGCGATCGCTAGCGATTTGTTACATGGGAACACCGGCGTTTTACCTTTTCTGCAGGTTCATTTACTTCCTTCGTTTGTTTAGGAGAGAGTTTTATCAAATTCTTAACTTTCTTCATTTTTTCCTCAGGCGAAATTTCTAATTCCAATTACGTAGCAACTACGATTATGCTGTCAGCGGTTCAGAAGAATAGTAGAAAACGAGAAAATGCGCGAACGTTTATCGCGGCACAATTATGTTTCAATCCAAATCACCTCTCTGCACTATGCGAAGTGCATCGATAGCTGCCAAATCATGTCTGGGCACGTTCTTCGTCGGTGCTTTTGTGCAACTCATCAGCTCCGTCTTGCTGTTCTCGATCTGGTACCGTTACCCAGTGGGGGCGTCGAGGCGGAGGAAGACAACTCAAAACCTGACTGGACAAAGTTCGTCAAGACATAGAAATGGTTCTTGGACCCCCACTGTTCGGTTCTCGTCGATGGAGAAAAGAATGGATTGAGCTTCTAAAATGCGCTACCGCCTATCGTTAGCGTAGAGAGACAGTATATGTGACCTCATCGAGGCCGGCAAGATCAGGTCTGATAGCAGCCGTACCCACTATAAGTATATGACCATTTTTATTTTCAAAAAAAATTAGCCTATGCAATTCATACAAGTGTTTACTCTGATATCTTCTTCGACCGGTTAAGCGCTGGTACTATCACCTACATTTTGGCCAATTGTGACAGCCGATGTGGAGCATTGTGCATTGGTGTGCATTGGTGTTAGGATTAAATATAGGAGAAATTCTTAAAACGTTATGCTTCGCTTCCTTTCTGTGATTTAACACATTATAGTTGCATTTGTTCCCCAGCCTTTATGATGCCTTCTTGCTATCACGTCCTGATTGCCCACGCCCTCTGGAGCTGTAAATACTTCGTCTCTTTTTCCGGTCATAAATCAACAGGAGCCATTACGGCACGTGAATGTGCCTCTTTGCAGTCCTGGTGGCCTTATAGGGTGTACTTTTGTCCAACTCTTACAGTTTCGCAAATTTATAGCAAGAACTTCCGGGAACTGGAGGTGACCGAGTGTCCGTGCGCCAACAGTAGCATGTGACGCGGAAGAGCTTCTGGACAAATTAATCTTTAGTCGGGATGGTATTGTTTGTTGTTGTTGTTGTTGTTGTTGTTGTTGTTGTTGTTGTTGTTGCTGCTGCTAGCAGGCGCCGGGGTAGTTCGCTGGAGCCTTATCAATTACATGGCGTCTTACACATTTGTCTCGGGCAAAAAGGTGGACGATAGTAAACTCATATTCCCACCTGATACGCTTATTGCAAATATTGGATGCTTGTTTTCCCATTCAGGAATTGGAGCCCCATAAATCCCTCGGTAGGCTCCGTTGAGTCCACACGATGTCCGAAACCAATAACGTGGCCGAAAATGACGCTGCTTATACTCCCCACTTTACCTTGTCTCCGCTCTGTCAGGAGGTTTTCCCGTATTCTTTTGGATAAGCGCCAATAAGATGAACACTCCTGACCACAACTTTAACTTGTACCCCGTTCTCCATATAAATGCACTGTTCCGACGATAATTTATCGAAAAATTCCGTATGCTCGCCAGCTGTCCTTCTACATTGGGTTGTGGTCATTGAGTGGCTGTCCTGAATTTCCGAATTGTCTACCACTGGAAACTTCAGAAGGAATATGTCCAAAGTAGCGATTTATTTAAATAAAAATAATCTGGGTCCGAGTGCATACTTGCGCAAACGTTTCACTCCAGTTGATTTCTGCCAGAAAAAAACAATTACTAGATAAGTCTGATTCAGCGTCCTGACTTAGCTGACTGTACCCAGCAGTCACGCTTACTTCACACCCAATGATAAAAACTATCAAGGCAGTACGGTACTATTAAACAAATAGTAAAAGGACAATCAAAGTACAAACCTCAACAACGGATACACCAAGGCAAGAGCGAAGGGAGGTGGCTAAATCGTCTGACTCAACACAGGGGAACAACACAAATTCAACAATAACGCCACGCAGGGCTGAACTTGTCTTGGAAAATCTCGTGTGTGTTAGTGTGAGAGAGGGCGTTACTCTGCATTTATATGATTTTAGGAGGCCATTCCTATGGTCTCAGGATTGGCCTGGAAACACCAGCGCGAAGGGGGGGGGATGTGGACTTGAACAGAGACAATAATGTGTCGACAAGAGGGGATAGGAATCGCAAGCGTTTGAGTTCAGCGGTGTTGACGGCTGAAATCGAACCAGAGGGGGAGGGGGGGGCAATATCGAGTAGCTCCTGAAATAGTTGTCCCTTAATGCAGAGGGGGGGGGAGCGGAAGCATTGTGAGAAAAGGTGAGTAAAAGGCAAGAAAGCCCAATGGGTGGTGGGAGCTGTATTCAAATACCATTTGGCCGGGAGACTAGTTTAACACCAATGTGCATTCGACTGGAAACAAAAAGGTCAACAGGAGCAGAATTCTCGGAGAAAGGGGACTTGGGCATGCAGCTCAGAGGAGAAGGGAACAGGTTTTCGAAAGAGAGGAACACTTTGAGTCGGTCTAGCAGGAAGTCATTGAAAATGCACGTGGAGAATTTCCAACTTGTTTAACTGGAAATAACAAAGTCGATTGAACAAGGGCATTTTCAGCAGTTATGACGTACTTTTTCCAACTCCAACAGATACAGTTACGCAAATTAATAGCAAGCGGAGTACTTGTAGCAGGAGAACTGCACGGCTTGAAGCAGATGGGCCTGTATTGACGTATATGCTGGCTTAATCACCTTCATCGCAAGTCAATGCAGCAGCCTGTGGCCTTCGGTTGGCGGTTTGAACTTCCCGATGTATGCTTCCGGCTGTTTGCTTGGCCAGTTAATTAAACTGCGGCTTCGGTATCCGATGTGCTTTACAGGTCCAGGTTCAGAAAAGTTCATCCAACGTCAACGGCATAGCTTTTGGGGTGTGACCCTGGCCGACCGCGCACGTGACTGGAGGTGCCCCAACGGAAGCACGTGATATGGATCAGTTTGTGCGCATGCACGTTTAGTTTAGTCGGGGCGGTATTGTTTGCCGTAGTCGCTACTGATGAGATGCACCGGGTCTCCTTCATTTACTGACTCTCCTGAATTTTGCGGGCTGGGAAAATTTCAAAAAAATATAACAAATGTTAACAAAAAATAGCCTGCATTCCAGTGCATTTTTGAACAAACAGTAATCTTCCCCAGTGATTTCCGCCAAAATAAACAATAACTGGAAAGCGCACGCCAGTGCATAATGCAAAGCAAAAAAATGATAAACAAAGATGAATACTAAGGAAAGTTAAAAAAGAACTGCAGTCGAAAAAAACATTCAATTCATGATGGTACACCGCAGAGGAGCCGCTAAGAGTGTCTCCGTGAGCTGAACATGGTCAGTGACAATCTGTGACAAAACAGTCACCGCACGATGCTTACGTGTGTCTTAGTGAGCTCAAATCTTATCTTAATACCTTCAACCTGACCTAAACCTAAACCTGAACCATAACGATAACGCCAAACTCTGTAAACGCAATCCTTAGCCGAATATTAACCCTAATCATAAAGTGGACATTCAAGCAACCTGCAATTTGATAATCGGGTTTTTCCACAATAAGTTAAATGATAATACAGCATGCTTTGATTAGGGGTATATCAGGTGCACTACTTAAACTACTGTCGCCGCACGCACTTTCCATTTTTTCATTCTATACATCTCAAGTCTGTAATTCCAGCGCAAACATTATGGTCAGTGTAAACGCAACAGAACCTGTATTTTGATAATCAGGTTTTCCCCAATACATTAAAGGAGAACACAGATTAGGAACATCTACATCTGCAAATCAACAACATTTCTAAAGACAACAAAAATGCATATAACAGTTACTTAAGTATATTCCACCACCTTTCCTAATTCCCCACCAGTAAAAGCCCTATAACTACCATTTCCA
Source organism: Ligula intestinalis (assembly GCA_036362985.1). Lineage (NCBI taxonomy): Eukaryota > Metazoa > Platyhelminthes > Cestoda > Diphyllobothriidea > Diphyllobothriidae > Ligula > Ligula intestinalis. The sequence continues at coordinate 4,579,152 of JAYGXS010000009.1, forward strand.
TAGGACAAAATGCTGGGATTAGGGGTATGTGAGATACCCTACGTAAACTACTGTTGCCCTTTAAAATATCATTTAACTTGGTTTCAATAGTTGTGCCTACCGCTTCCTATTACACTACGTGTTTATTTGTTTAATTTCCACCCATACATGCAAAAATAATTTCTTTATGACCATTGTTCCCGTATTACAGATTAAAGATCCGTGGGATACGATGTGGTCCGGCCAATTAATAGGCGATGGAACGTATCCCAACATGCATAAGCTAGTGAATATGATAAGGCATGGAAGGACATAGTGTCAGGGAGAATTTACTAAGGCGGAACAAGCGTAGAATGTAAATAAAATGCAAGTGACTCCCAGACAAGTGTAGACCAGCCATTAATGGGCCGGGGTCCAGAGGCGCAGTCCGGCAAGAAGATCACCGGGTCAGAACACTAAAACTGAAGAGTAAGTCGTCGGCTCCGAGAGTGACTGAGCGTAAAAAACTCCCCGCATCTTGTGCACTGGTCTTGCCTTGAGAAGTGATTGGCTAGTGAGGCCAGACAAGTCCCGACCTTGAGTGGGCCGGAGTCCGTGAGCCAGACAGAGAGTGAGTGACCTTGAAGGCTTGTCCCCGCGGTGTCCGAGGAAAGCATGGCTAAGAAAAAGGGGTCGCTACAGATCTATCCACCATTTTCGTGATTGAATATCTGAAACAACTGGCGGATAAGCGTACAGCCAATAAAAATACAGGATGAACGACCAAAAAACTAGCAGGCGTTTCAACGTTTTTACGCATTGTATTTATTATTGCAAAAGTAGTTTATGCAGCCCCACTCATAAACCCCTTGTCCCAGCATTTGTCCTGCAAAAAAGGTGGTTATAGAGTTTAGTGGGGTGGGGAAGTAGGATAGGCAGAGAGGGAAATTTTTAGAAGCGTAAATTGAAAAAATGTAGTCGAAGTTGCTTCCCGAGGCCGCTGGGAGAAGTTTGTTCCGCATGTAAATAAAAGGTGTGCGCGGCGCTTCGCGCCGCTGACGATACTTATCTAACTCCAGAACGGTAAGCTGGACCACAGGTTAGTTGAAGTAGACGACCTCCTAAACACCATTCCAATTTTTTGGGAAATTCAAGAAACCTGCAGTTTGCTAATCGGGTTTTTCCGCGATAAGTTAAATGGTAATACAGACTAGGAAAATCAACAGATATAAATCAACAACACTTCTAAATACAGTAAAATGAAGATGCATTTAGCATTTACTAAAGTATATTCCACTGCGTGTCCTAATTTCCCGCCCAAAAAAATCCGATAAACACCGTTTTCGTAGGAAAACATGCAGGTTGTGGGGATTAGTGAGTAGGGCTACGCAAGCTACTGTCGCCTTTATTATTTTATTATTCAAGATTGCTTCATTTCAATTATAAAAAAGAAATGGTGGTAAGGAGGTTGCGAAAATTCCCATCACAGAAATCCGAAGAGTATTTGGCGAGCATACGTATACTTTCAATAAATTCTCATCAGGCCATTACATTTATATGGGAGGGGGTAAAGCGTAAAAGGTAAAATTGTAGGCAAATTACGTTCAGGCAAATTAGTCCGGGGGATAGAGTAGGGGTCGGGGTAGTAACAGGCGACTAATTAAGCGGTAAGGTTAGGGAGAAGGGGGGGGGTGGTGGAAGAGGAGGCTTGGGGAAATGCCGGTAGCTAGGCGGCCGTTGGCCATGCTAAGCTTGGGGCTTGCAGCAGGTTCTTCTGCGCGCACAAAATTGGCTTCCTCAACCGGATAGCAGTTGCTTCTGCTGTTGCCAACAGTCGCTGGCCCAGCGACTTAGGGTAGCTTGGTGGGACCTTGTAGATCACCCTGAAGGCTTCGTTGGGGTCCACCTGATGTCCGGAATCCACCATATGCGCTAGGATAGAGCTGTTAATGGTTCTGTTGGTATTGAAATCACCCTTCCTTAGCCATTGTGGGAGGTGTTCCTTTATTCTTTTGGATAGGCGCCGACTCGTGCGACCAATATAACTTGCTCCACAGGAGCAAGCAAAGGAGTAGATACACATGGAGGTGGTCTGAGTCGGTAACCTGTCCTTACCTTCCCCATGGAAGACTGGGTTAGTTGAGAAAAGTACCCGAATTCTCGCTGCTGGGAAAGTTCGTGACACGGCATCCTCAAGGCGTCTTTTCAGGAGTTCACCTGTCGCGTCTCCTCGAAAGGGCACTTTGAGAAATAGTGTTTTCTTCTCCACAGTGAGTATTGTGGGTTTCCTTTCTTTAGTAGCCATATTCTTGGTGATGAATTTTTCAGGATATCCGTTCTCACGGAGTAAGTCCTGGAGGTTGTCTATTTCAAATTACCTGTGGTGCAACTTACCGTTCTGGAGTTAGTTTAGTATATTCTGCGGCACGAAGCGCCGCGCACATCTTTCGTTTACATGCGCAACAACGGACATGAAGTCTTGGATGTGTTTTCTCGCAGTTGTTGGAACCCCTTCATGACACAAAAAGCATCAAAACACCCGCCAATATATTGCACGGTCATGCTGCACGTTTACTGGCTAATTACTCCACCAAGGTTTATGCTATTTAGTTCCTCCTCACCGTTGCTGCGCCTGGCACTTTGGTTCCGGTCACAGACTATTCCGCCGACTACCCTGGTATCGATTCATTTTATTGTTTTCGCTCTCCTTCCCCCTTTTGCCTACCCCCGTTGTTGTCGCCCCGCCCTACCGCTGATTCGCAAGCCAAGAGATGACGCTTTGAGCTTTCCGCTCGGGCGCTATGGCTGGAAGGGAATGACTTTCTTGCTGAAGGAGGCGCAAGCACACTTCCAAGGCCCGGAGATCGTATAAAAGTATGAACTATGAAACTGCATGTTTTCCCCCAACTACTTCCGACGCGCAGATTTGGCATCAGCCAGCACGTGAGAAGTAAGGCTAACGGAGCCCTGTAAATTCAATTGACGAGCGGAAATAGTCACATGACAGTCATAAAATCGATCAGTTGGCTGTCGATCTCTCTTTCTCTCTTTTCCTCCGCTTGCTTTTTTTGCACGCCAATTAAACCTTTGCGGTGGGACTGAAATCTAGGTTGTGAGGGGTCTTTATCAATAACAGTATGCGGCTGTTTTGTCTATTTTATCACCTCTCTGTAGCCCAAGCTTGTCAAAAATTAATTTCCGTGTGTGCTGCTATAGCGTCGTCCGTGCTTAACAGTCTCGTGCCTTTCGTATGTCAATATTCAAGCAATAATGGTCTGAAAGAAAGTAAAATGCAATGGCAAAGTTAATACCATAAACTCATTTTGTAACTAACCATACTAACAGCCTACGTACTAGATTAAAGGCCCAGACATGTGTTTTGCCGGTATTCTGCCGCTGCTTGACGCAGCTGCGAGGGGTCCAGCTAATCAGTGGGTTCCCTAGCTTTTCCCGTTTACTTTCTGGTTGATATGCCGTTGACAGCAAGTGCATATTTGGCAGGGGTTGACGGATTTTAATCCAAAAATACACTTAAAATTTTAGTCTCTACCTAAAGACCTTAAATATATTGATGTATACCGCGAACAGAAATTAATTTCTCAGGAAATAAAAAGGTGAACAAAAACACTTGTTAAAGGTTCTGAAATCTGACTAAACAGGTATATAAGCCAAATTTAATCAAGGCTCTAAAGCGAGGTTTTACCATTCAGTCGCACCCCGCGTAGATATAATCGATATCAGTATACTGAGGGATATGTAGGAAAAATTCCTTTGAGTTCGCTATTTGTACATATATGTAGTGGTATCAGAAAAATTGTATCTCAGACTGTTGGCGAGGCCAGTTGTCCTGAGTCATGGGATGGAAAAATAGGA
>JAYGXS010000009.1:4582992-4595273 GCA_036362985.1 Ligula intestinalis
TGACATCCTGTCCCATTATGTGCTGATATTTCTGTTGGCGAGGCCAGCTGTCCTGAGTCATGGGATGAAAAAATAGGAGCAGACAGTGAAAAAACTCTTCGGGGATTTTTAGGAGAAAAACTGTCGCTCTTATGGGGATAATGTATGGGATTTAGGAGAAAAAAGAGAGAAAAAACGTCCGATCAGTAAAACATGAAGATGTAAACAGCATTCTAACCAAGCGACTTTACTCCTATTTTACATGACATCCTCTCCCTGCTGATATTTCTGCGCATTTAGTGCATGGAATCAACTAGCAGAAATTGCATGCTTAGCACTAAAAAGATTCCAGAGGCATAGGCAGCAAGACTTTTCGGGACTAGCTTTATTACTTGATTGATTTTTCGAGCGATTGAAGTGGGGGGGGGGTTGGAGGGTTGTCCACAGTCAGAGTGGGGGATAGCACAAGGAAAGCATCAATCAGTTCGATCTTATTGCATGTTTTCCACTTTACACATGGACAGACCTACACCACACCCTACCCCGTGCCTCGCAGCTACGTGCGTAGGTCTGGTTTCCCCCACGGCAATTTGTCTTGGCAACATTCAGCTTCTAGATTTACATATTCTTCTTTTATGCTAAAAAGTCTCCCCCCGACCACTTTAGCTACCCATAGGGTGCTTTCAGTTGCTAACTCTACTGATTAACCTATGTTCCAATATATCAGGACCTTGCTGTTTTGGGCTTGAGTTTTTTGTACGAACGTAAATCGTTTTTCGTTATTAATGGTATGCAGCGAGAGGAAGCAGCTGACGAGCATGCTTTTAATGCCTAATTATCGCATTCAGTAAGTGATTAATTTTATATTTCACACGATATGAATGACGTTGTGCCACAGGTTATCCCTCAGGTTGCCACCTCACTTTACGATTGAGGAACTGTCTTGCCATCAACATAGTTTCAGATCGGGGCGCGGTACTGTAGGGCTCTAAGTAGTAGTTGTGCCTAGATCCCAACAAACATCAGGGTAAATCCCACGTTGGAAGTTAAAAGGCAGAAGTCACCAGAATGAGTGATTTATTCTGTACAAAACTCCCAGTTGCAGTCTCAGGTGGCAGTGACCACTGGCGAGGCCAGTGCTAGCGTTAACTGCGTTTAGCCAGACCTGAACGAGCCTAAGACAGTGGTGGCAGCTGCTTAAGTAGGATTGCGAACAGGTTCAAAAGTTCTGATATTGGTGTGTTGCAATTGCCCGAGGGGATGTGGCCTGCAAAGGCTCCCTTCTGCGTTAGCCAAAATGGTGGCGTGTTAAGTGGCCCTAAGGAAGGCGTACTTATCTGGACGTACGTGTATACGCGGGTGTGTGCACACGTGTTTACGTAAATGAATAAACCGAGGTCAACTGTAGGGGCCACCTGAACGCCGAAGGACATGGGACGCTGGCGCAGCTGCTATCGGTTAGCCAGATACAGCTGCGAGGTCAAGCCTCGGGGGTCGGGAGCACGAGTGAAAAAAGCATCGGAATAGTTGTCTGTCACAACGCTTGACTTTAATGGAGCGGATCTTGGAGAACGATGGGGCAACAGACATTGTGGCCACAGTAACAAAATGGCGCTTTTCGAACTTAGCGACACCATCCTCGAAGGCCTCAATCAACAGAAGCCCGCTAAACGCACCGTGGTAGTCTCAGTCGACCTGTCACGCGCTTTTGCCTGCGTTCGCAGTTCCTGCAGGACTTGGTCTCCCTGAACCTCCCGACTGGCCTTGCCCGATGGTTTGCGGCTTCCCGTGGCCGTCACAACCGTGTCCTATTTCGCGGTGCTCTCTCTAAGCCACGCAAACAGACCTGCAGCGTTCCTCAAGGCTCTGTGTTCAGTCCGACGCTCTTCAACACCAACATATGAGAGCTTCCACTCCCTCGGGTACCTGCGAAAGGGGTATCGTACGCGGGTGATATTAAGTTCTTCTGCCGAGACCCTCAGATCGATCAGGGTGTGCAGCTCCTCTCGGAGTTCATGGCTGATGTCGGAAGCTTATTCACCCAGCGCGGGATTACGCTCTCAGCAGCCAAGTCGTCCCTCACTGTTTTAACGCTGGACCCGAAGGAGTTTGATCGTCATCCGGTCATCACTGTCAACGGTGCGTCCTTACCGCTCGTCCGTAATCCCAAGCTCCTTGGTGTGCGTTTTGATCCGCTTTTCACGTTAGCGGACAATGCCAGGGAGGTAGCAGGCAAAGTGAGCCGCTGCAGCAAGTTCCTCAAGGCTCTAGCGGGCACATCCTGGGACTGCCGGAAAAAGACTTTGACGACCAAATTTAAAGCGCTGGCTAAGGCGCACCTCACTTATGCGGCACCAATCTGGTCTCCTAAGATCTGCTCTTCCTGTCCCTACCGTCTCCAGTCAGCACAGAACGCTGCTCTCCGCATGATCACGGACTGCTATAAAATGTCACCTATCAATCATTTTCATGCAAAGGCTTCTGTCTTGCCGGTCGCCCCTCACAACGCACTCTTAGGTTAGCAGTTCTGGTTGACCGGTTCACAACCCGGCCATCCTAATCACCACCCTTGCCACGCTCCTGAACCCAGTCGCAACGTCCGGCCGTCTACTCGAGCCCTGCACGAGGAAGCTGTCGCCTCGTTCCTCTCGGATCTATCCGTTGATGGCTTTGCCACGAAGACAGGCTTCCATCGTCTTCAGCAGGGAGCCGTGGTCGAAGAAGAACAAAGCTATCTTCCCAGGGTCCTTTTGGGCGGCTATCCACCTTCGGTTGCGGCTTCGAAGCAACAAGAATTACCGAGGTTCACTCGCCGTATCTTGGTTCAAATACGCAGTGGCTACTGAATGACCCTTTTCCAGTACCAACACCCGCTCGACCCATCCACACAAGACTGCTGTTCTGACTGCGGTTTCTCTCTGCATGAATGTCAACATCTTTTCGCCGTCAGTTCCCGTTCAGGCACCCAACTCACACCCGTGGACCTTTGGCTCAAGCCGGTCGAGGTCTCAGCTTTTCTTCGTCTGCCAACAACAACAATCAGTTTTTCCTCCGGCGGGACTCCCGATCAAACAATGGCTACGACACACAAGATTAAGGTAAACACCCGGCTCTGGATTACGTTTACGGAGTAAAGCGTTATCGTTATGGTTTGGGTTAAAGTCAGGATACGTGCTTTATGATTAGCATTAAGCGTTAAGACTAGCTCACCAAGGCACACATACGGGATAGTATGTTGATTGCTATATCAAGAATGTCATTTTTACGGCTCCAACGAACTACCCCAGCGTCTGCTAGCAACAACAGAAGCCAGGTGACAAAACCGGTCTTGTGTAAACAAAATAATCTCCTGCACGCTCCGCGCCTGGCACTCTCTCTTTGTCTCCCCCTTCCCCTTCTTCCATCCCCCCTAGAGTGCATGGATCAAACTCTGCCCGACCCGTGCCCGGTACGTGTTATTAGCACGAACTCTGAACTAGCCCAGCAGTCGGCCCTAACAGCCGCACGAGAGAACAAGAGAAGTCATTCGGCCAGGAGGATAGTTATATTTACACAGAACACGCCAAGGCAAGAAAGTGTAAGCCAGTCCAACAAAGGGCTGCGGAGTATTTATTCAGTCCACTCCACGAGCAGTCGTCAGCGTCAGGGGACCAATCAGCTATGAGGAAAAATCGATAGCCACTACGCGCTCTCATGACAGCTGCGTGGAGTTGCACTCGGAGGCCTTTCGGTAAGATGAGTAATCGTGGTAATCGGCGCAGCCCCAACAACCCCTCTGCCCCTATTTCCACGACTCACCTGAATATGAAGACGAAAATTATTAATCACATGTTTAACTTGTACCCTGTTTCGGCATGCATGTACTGGCCCGATCCGAATTTATCGAAAGTCTACGAAAGCTCGCAAGCTGTCCTTCTGACCTCACTGATGGGTATTTTTGCATATTTAACAAACCACTGGTGACCACGGCAGACTAAAGGTTAATTTGTCCAGAAAGTGATCCACGTCACGTGTTACCGTTGGTGCGCCGACCCTCGATCAGCTCCAGGTGGTTCAGTCACGTGCGCTATCGGCCAGGGACACACCCTCAAAGCTATGCCTCGTCGCAATGGTGGTAAGTTAAAGATGGATGAACATCGGCTTTGACTGGGACTGTAAAGCACACCGGACACCGAAGCCGCAGTTTTATAAACTGGCCAAACAAACAGCCGGAAGCATACATTCGAATGAGGTTCTTATTTAACTTTCCTTAGTTTTCATCTTTGTTTATCGTTTTTTTATATTGCATTATACATAGGTGTGCGCATTCTAGCAATGGCTTTTTTGGCGGTAATCACTGGTGGAGATTACTGTTGCTTCAAAAATGCACTGCGATGCAGACTATTTTTTGTAAACATTTGTCAAATTCCTTCAGAATTTTTCTAGCCCGCAAAATTCAGGAGTCAGTAAATGAAGAAGACGCAGTACGGGTCATAACTGGTGACTACGGCAGACAATACCACCCTGACTAAAGGTTAAGTTGTCCAGAAACTGATCCATATCACGTGCTACCGCTGGGGCACGGGAACTCGCTCACCTCCAGTCACGTGAACGGTTGGCCAAGGTCACATCTCCATGATCCGTTGAAGATGGATGAACGTTTCTGAACCTGCGCCTGTAAAGCACCCCGGACACCGAAGCCGCAGATTAATTAACTGGTCAAAAAATATACCAAAGCATACATTTGAAAGTTCAAATCGCTAGCCGAAGGCCACAGGCTGTTGCAGTGACTTGCAATGAAGGCGATTAAGCCAGCATATACGTCAGTACAGACCCATCTGCTTCAAGCCGTACAATTCTCCTGCTAAAAGTAATCCTCTTGCTATTAATTTGCGTAAGTGTATCGATTAGAGTTGGAAAAAGTACGTAATAAAAGATGGATGATAAACTGCCGAAAATATGTTTGTCAAATAGATTTTTCTAGCAATTGTTTTTTGGCAGAAATCACTTGGGGTGTTATGTTTGCACGAGTATGCGTTGGGATACAGATTGTTTTTGGCTCAATAAATGCATGCCCTTTTGAGTTCCAGATGGTAGGCAGTCCGCAAATTCAGGACATCCACTTAAGAAAGACAACACAATGACCCTCATAACTGGTGACCACGGCAGACAATACCACCCCGACTAAAGGTTAAGTTGTCCAGAAACTGATCCACGTCACGTGCTACTGTTGCCGCGCTGACACTGGATCCCCCTATTTCCCCTCCGGTCCCCGCTATAAGTACTCCTCTTGCTATTAATGTGCGAAATTTCGTGAGTTGGACAAAAGTACGCCGCATAAGGCCACCAGGACTGCGAAGGGGGACGGGACGTGCGCGTATCGGAATGGCTCCTATTGTTTTATGGCCGGAAGGATGGAAGAAGAATTTAAAGTCCCCAGAGGCAACGGGTGGGGGTGGGGGAAATGTAATTTCACGAAATGGCAAGGCGGAAAAGCAAGAGTGTGGGCTATCTGGATTTGATAACAAGAGGGCATCATAGAGGCTGGGAAGAAAATGCAATGCCATTGTCCAAAGGCTAACACCCCCCTCCCCTCACTAGCACAACTTATCGCCGCGGGTGTCACGTAACCATAAACCTTCCACCCAATCCCCCTTTCCCTCCCCCGTCCGTTGTAACCTCTGCCTCCAAAACCTCTAGTGCGGCATTCCCAGCCCTCACTTTTAATTTAGTCTGACGACGAACACGCGATACTTGTTCAAAAATTCACGAGTACAATTTGATTTTCCGAAGATCTTCTTTCTTTTCAGCAAATGCAATGTGTTAAATCACAGAAAAGAAGACAAGCTTTGCATTTAAAAAGTCACCACGTCTTTAATATTAACATAAAAGTATTAAGGTCCCGTATTGGGTGTCTTAATTGGTCGAAATTCCGATGGTATTGCTAGTGTTTATCCCAGCGATGAAGACCTCTGATAAAACACTTAAAGGAATTGCACAGGTTACATCTTTTTTGGAAAGAATCTATGGTGTGTACTGGGTATGGCCGCCATAATGCCTGATCTTGCCGACCTCGATTATGTCATATGTTGTGCCTGGCTACGCATGATGATTTACGGTAGCGGATCTGAGAAGTTCAACCCATCCTCTACTCCACTGACGAGACTTGAATGCGGAAGATCCAAGAACCACTTCCATGTCTGCACGAACTTTGTCGAGTCAGGTCTTGAGTTGTCCTCGTCCTCGACGCCCCTGCTGGGTACCGATAGCGGATCGAGGCCAGTATGGCGGAGCGGATGAGTTGGACAACGAATACGAACGTGCCTGGACCTGAGTTGGTAGCTATCGGCACACTTCGCATAGTTTACTATGCTACCAACTAGTCAATGTCTTATTGTTGGTTGTGTTCAATAGCGAAACCCAATCCGAAGCACCAGGCGGTCCACATATAGACAGTGAGCAAACATACTTTATGTTGCCCTGTAGTGGCTTTGCGCCAAATTCTAGGGACATGTGGTTCATGGTTAAGGTGATGTTCAAGGTTAAGGTTTGCCTTAGGTTTTATGTAAAGTTTAGGACACGGGAGCGATTGATTCTCCCGTAGTCGATGCCCAACGGTGCTTTTCCGGCGTCCTTGTACATGCCCAGCTACTTCAAGATTATCCAATACCTCAGTCAGCGCATCCAGGCGGGCTGACCTGCAGAGACTTGACCGACCTCCACTCGGGGACAGACACGTGCAGTAATGGCTGCCCTAGCAACACTAGAACACATCCCTTTCCCCCACCCTCAGCTGACGCAGTTTATGCCACCAGACACGACACACGCACCAAGTTGAGAACAATTGAATGCGCTCCACATTCGTACTTAAGCATCTGTCCCCACTGTTTTCACTCTCTCAGGCCTGAAGGGGTGCAGCTAACACTAGTCCTGGCTAGGGTTAATCAGGCTAACCGGTCGGGTTTCCAAGAAGAGTCTTTAGAAGGTCCTTATGTATTACAACCACCTACTTAAATGTTTTAGGTAGGTTGACTTACCCATAATCTTCCAGTTTTCTCAATATCACCCGTCAGTCCAGCAGGGATTTGATGATGGCATTGAACAGCAGAGTGGTCCTCCGAAGGTCAGCGCAGGCCATAACCGCTAAAGTCAGTATACTCAGCAAAATTAGCCTTTTAAATTACCACGGAAATTACTGCTTACTTACAAATATTAAGTAGGGTGATTTCCACAATCTTACCAAGTTTGTTCTGTTAACTTTTTCCCCAGTCGGTGTTAGTGGTTCCACTAGAAAATGTATCTCAGTGACCTCACCCGAGGTTAGGGCACACTCCTCCTACATACACGCGTTCGCCGTTGGTCGGACGGGGGTTTAGCGATGATATGCAAGCCCATTTCAGTGTCTTCTCCCAAGGTTTGTGTACGCGACCCAACTTGTACTCCTAACTTTTTTTATTTTACAGAAATGTTGCGATCTATTTTGCTCCCTGACATGCCCCACACATCCTCTCCCCTAAAACCAGGTGCCCATGAGCCTGCGGGGAGCGCTTCGCACTTTCCCAGACGACCCCACGATATAATCCAACCTATATTTCTTAAGCTCACATGCAGACATGCCCGTCAGTGACTAATAAATTTAAATGGAATTGCCGGGTGCAATTGCAAACGTACCATTTTTGTACACTCAAAGCAATTGCCTTCCGCCACATTTTTTGTAATTATTTTGATATTTCCATTGTGAAGAGGTTCAGATCTTCCTTTAAATGCTAATTAAGACTTTACGATTTTCGCTGGCTTCATTCGATTGACAATAAATTATGATTTTATTCTACGTGCTTACCAAAACCTTCAAAATAAGATATATATTCAAAGAATTTATCTAAATAACGAGCTTTTAAGCATTTTTGCTTTAGCAGCTGTCTGCGTGTGTCATGGTTTCAGAAGCACCCAAACATTTCAACTCATTGCCGAGAAAAAGGAAGGTCTACATCAAGATTCGCGAATGAATATGCCTCAGAGTGATTAAAAATCTTCTATAACAAGTTAACTCTTGAAAAATAGCTTGAGTTTTTTATTTTGGCGGCGGATATCCACAAACTTTATTTTTTTAGATTAAGTCAAGGTCAGCATGGGAAACTTTAGCCAGTTTATTGATTTCCTTAAACATTATGGACCCATCTTTTGTTATAAATGGAAGAACTAAGTTTTCTATTTAAATTGGAACAGTTTTCAGTATATTTAGTTACTTTTAGGCTCAATTCTAAAATAACAAATGCAGAGCACACTGGCAATAAAATCAACCGCGATTTTTAAGAAACTGTTTTGTATTGTCCCGCGAAAACTCACTCAAATGCATGCCATGGTAACTGTCTTCAACTTTATATTGACTTTACAATCGATTTATATATGTATACTTATAAAGCCCTCATGCGCATTCCTTACCTGCAACCCTTCAAATATACAGCATACAATTTTTATTGAGTTATAGCACGAAACAGCCTCAAAAGTTTATTACTCAATTTTATGGCACAAAACTATGCAGATTTGCAAAATAGAATTTTTAAACTAACTTGGTTCTTCTTTTTCTGAAAATAATGCGCAATCTCATAATTACACTAACCTCAATTTCATGGATGCAAAACAAAATGTTCCGTTTTGGGAACAGATATAATTAAAAAGTTCCTGCTCTTCATGAATGTTCTTTTATAGTGCAAAATGCACGCATAAGAAGTTCTTTTCCTCGGATATCAACCAACGCTGGCGTTCACCCACTTTCGCCTCTATTTTCGCTCAGTATACTGAGTTGAACGGAATTTAATTCTAGTAAACATCATTTTGCGCCTCAAGTCAACCCGATGAACTAAATAAACAACATCAAAAGTTTGCTAAATCACCCAATCTCCAACCTTTCATCAGATAGATAATCAACTGTAGATTTGTGCTAGGAATATCTTCTCTTCCTGCAATTTATCACAAGGCCACCTATTTTAAGTGAGCGGATCATTCCTGTTCCCATGTTAGACGGCAATTCCAGTCAGCTTTACCATATTTCCTTCATCCAGTGCCCGGGAGCCTGAGGGGCGCGCTTCACACATTCCTCAGGCGGCCCCACAAGTAATCCCTACCGGCTAAGCTTAATAGCTACGATCTTCAGGCCCGGTTCCTTAGGAGAAGAGAAATCATTGGAAGCCAGAGTGGATGAGGATCTGCAGTTTATTCTATACAGGAGTGGGGAATATGTAGGAGCGCACGCCCAGCCGCGAGGCGGGCTAGGTCCGGAGGGATGTCTGGCGACATTCATCCGAGCGACCACCGTGAGCTGTCTGGTTTTATGCAGCCTTGGAGATGATTGATCGGACCGCGCTAGTTTATGCCGCGGTATAGGCGCAGCCGAGACTAGGCGTGTTAGTAGGGCACGCCAGAGAGGGTGTGGGCAGTCAGCGTGACTGCAGCCTTGGTGTGAAGAGTCAACAGTCGCGGGTTACCGCAGTGGCGCTAACACCCACAACAGGTGTTCCTACTCCCCCGCACTGTCACGGAGGAGGAGGGAAGGCACAACCCTGATTCCAACCCGACAACGGATGACAGACCACCGCCTACTTATTATCAACATTACTGGGTATAGAAAGCGTGTGTGTGGAAGTCAAACATCTTCTGCACAGTTGCCTTGAGATCACAGCTGAACCATCCTTTGGGCTGAAAAAAATCAGCTCGTTTTGGGCTCAAAAATTAAAGGAAGTAATGAATGTTTGCATAGTGGAAGTGCATGTCCCCACTACTTTAGTTGGCACAGTGTCCAGAAAGAAACCAAAAGGTTAGCTGTTGAAAACCGACGTTGGACGCCGTTATCCTGCTTGATTATGAAATTTCAGGTTTCTTTAGTAAAAAAACTTAAGAGTGTTTAATTGCTGGTGTGTTGGTGCTACTTTGTCGTCTACTTTAATCAGTTCCCCTTGTTTCGAAGGACGTTCAAGTGTGGTTCATCTTTCATGACAAACCTTTTTCTCAATTTCTTTAACCCCCCATTTTGTGCGCATAAATTTCATCGTTGCTTTGTTTTACTCCTCACCTTGTTAAATTAAATAGTCACCAATCCAAAAGAAGCTCTTTCGTAGTATGCTTTTCTCTATCAGTTTGTAGCAGAGATATCAAAGGACTAACTTTACTGATTAAAAAGTTTTAGCTATTAGGTGGTCAGGTCTGGTCATGGCATGACCGTAGTCACTGCGGCAAGCTATCTCATGCGAAAGTTTTCTCACAGCCACTATTGAAATTTATTGTCTGGCCATTTTAATCCAAATTGTCAAGACCGGTAGGGACCAAACACAAAGAATTGATTGAATTGCCGATGAGCGAGCATAGGTTGCCGACCTGCAGAGAAGTTATTTCGATTGTAACGTAGATATGCCGGGATGAATGTTGGGGCATTTTCTCGTTTTCTGGAATTCTTCTCAACGGGTGGCAGCAGTCAGATTTGTATAATCTTGGTTGCTAGGTGATTGAATTTAGCACTTTCGACTGTTTATTCAGGAGATAATTTTATAAAATTTGTAGCATTACTCAATTACTTTAACCGAATGAAGCTGCAGAAAAGGTGAAATGCCTGGTGTTTCTTCCTCAAAAAACCCTCATACAAAACATTCCTCAAAATATTCTACTTACAATAGATTAAGTAACTATTTGTCGATGATTTTTTTAGAAGAGAGCGACAATGACCAGTTAGAGGGGATTCGACTGACGGCACTAATGCGCAACGCAAGGAATAAGGTCACTTGAACGCGAACCCTCCAAGCTATGCCAGGCCACTAAATTACCAATAATTTTCAATGGACGAAGGTACTTCCAATGTAAATCTCTCGCAAGGAAACCAGAAGACAAGGAACATGACTTTCAGCAACGCTCAGTAGGTTGATTCACTCGGGCAGTAGTTTACAGCGACTTATAGGCAACATAAGTTTATTTTCCACTTTAAGAAATACCCTTAGCCTGTTTTACCAGTTAATGGGCTGAAAAGAAGCTGTCCGTTAGTATGAATTAGGGAAAACCTAAACGTACTTCAGTTTTTAGTTGGTTAGAGTAGTTTAATTCCAGGTGCACCCCTCGTAATTCTGGCCTACTGTTCGGAATATTCAAATAATTTTGAATATAATTTAATGATAGTTTAATTTACTCGTATTCATCGACTTCTTCCCTATTCTGTCGCTGTTTTTGTCAGTAGAAGCTTCTCGATCATTAACTGCTGCAGCACAAGAATCGGAACATGTGTTAGCTTCAAAATCAACGTATCCATATATAACTAAGGTCGCATCCACTTGTTGCTATAATCACCAGACATTCTTGCTTATCATTGCGATTGGTGTGAACGATAAAAATTTCAAAGGCGTGAACCTATATACCCCAAATTCATTTAATTGAAGTGGAAATTGTTGCCGGGCGACTGCCTACTGAAATGCATATACATAGTAGGCATAATCGAACGAGCTTGCGTACTATCATAGTGACGCTATCTTGACTCCGAGCCTTGGAAGGTTAGGCAGGACAGGATACGATAGATGCTGCACATACCCTCTTCCGTCCATGCGCCTGTAATACCATGGATCCTACGGGGACAATGTCTAAAACGACAGCCAAGCCTTCCTGCATGGATTGAAATATGATCAATTTAATTCTTTATAATGAGAGTGGCAACTTTGGATTATGAAAGCAGCGGTCAACAACAAGGCCCTTGAGAAAACTGTAGCTGAATCTAGTTTCATGAGGTTACCTTTACCCAGGAAGCCGACTGTGGACTAGCTTGGACCTCGAGTGAGCTTTATCTCATAGAAGCAATGCACAAGGTTGGAAAACTTGAAAATATCAAATGATTAATTCAAAGGAGTTATCCTTTTTTTCAATGAAGTGCCTCTTCAAAGACCAAATAAGGTGGGAAGGTCTTTATGAAAATGCATGTTTGACAAAAAAGTGTCAAAATTCGATAATGATGATGATGAGTCACATGTTCGAGGCAGTAAGGTAAGTTCAGGAAGTACTTGCGGCCGAATCACGTGCCTCGATCAGGAGTTTGCGTGGACATCTAATCCGCGTCAATGTTTCCCTGAAGAAGACAAGAAGGTGGAAAATTTAGGCGCAATTTATTACGTAGCGTACAGTAAAGAAATGTGCGAGAACGACGGACCCCAACTGTGGTTTTAATTAGACTAGCATGATAAGTAATTGCGTCGACCGCGTAGATAATCTGATGGTCTTAATCGCGTAGATTTATTAAAATCGCCATTTCCATTAATCTCACTAGTAAGTTTTCTGTGAGAGAAGTCCTCAGGGTA
>JAYGXS010000009.1:4610209-4670249 GCA_036362985.1 Ligula intestinalis
ACGACGGAATAGTGAAGATGAGAGAGCCACTTCCAGGTCTTGACGAACTGTGTTGATCCCAATTTTGAGCTGACCCTCTCTTCGGTACTTCCAAGTGGGTAACGCTGCCGGATCGAGGAAAGCAACACTGAACTCCAGAGGTAAAAAACCGAGAACATGTCAAGTCAAGTCAATTTTATTAAAGGAAATATAGGCAAACGCCTTTGAACTCCCTCTTGGTACATAGGATTTGAGAAATGCATCGGCATAGCCGAACATTCCGAAGAAATCGTTCACACAATTTCAGACGACTAATCGCTTGTTTCAAGTAATACACTTACACTCAGTTTACACGAGCCAGCAGTGTAACTGAGGAAGAAGAGCAGACAGTGAAAAAAACTCCTAAGGCTGGCTCATAATTCAAAATGGAATGTCATTTGTGGTTTTTAGGAGAAAAACTGTCACTCGTGCGGAAAGTATGGGAATGATTGGGGCATGATGCTTCTGTGAATGTTGACGGCAGCCATGGCGTCCATGACGATTAATATCTACATCCGAAGGACCATACGAGGAGGAGACCTCAGAGTCACGAGAATGTCCTGAAGAACCGGAGATGCGACCATGATAGGCCTTTGCTGTGCCAAGAGCCGAGGAACCCGCCACGTCGTCAGCAGTCGGTTGATACGAGAAAGGGTGTGACAGGGCCGCGTAGCCTAGGACCATAGGTGCGGTAGATGCGACCTCGGATGCGATCAGCGCAGTTCACATAGTAACCAAAGACGTCAGAGCTAGGCCATGTGTTAACGCATTTGGTTAAATACTAATACTACTACTACTTAAAAATTACTTTTAGTATATATTTATAGCATTTCTAGCATTTCAGTGTTTCGATTTAGAGCGCTTCAATTTTTGGATTCGGAACACTTCAGTGATTGGATTTGGAGTACTTAATCGCGACGATACTTATTAAATCGGTATAGGTTTGCCTTAAAAACATCCACGGAAGGGGACATGACAATATCCGCAGGAAGGGCATTCCATGCCTGGATTACCCTCTTAGAGAAAAAGAATTTTCTTGGATCAAGTCTTGCCCCAGTCACACGTAATTTGAGGGGGTGTCCTCGCAGACTAGAGGTGGTGGCCCGCTCAAAGAAGTCATTTGTTTGGGGGCAACAATCCTGACCACGCAACATGCGAAATGCCTGGATTAGGTCCCCACGTAGCTGCCAGTAATACAGAGGAAACAAGTCAAGATTTACCGATCGGATCTCATACGGGAGGTTCCATTGGCCTCGTACTAATTTTGTTGCACGTCTTTGTACCCTTTCAAGTTTTTTTTGCTCTTGACTGTCCAAGGGCTCCAGGCTTGGATGGCAAATTCCAGTTGAGGTCGCACGAACGTGCCAAATACCTTGCCAAATACAACTTTGTCAAACTTAGCAAAGGCAGGCTTGATTAGATACAAGCTCGTCATTGTGGATTTAGCCACTCTCAGGACGTGGAGTGATTGCTTCAGTGAAGGCGTGAACCACACCCCCAGGTCTTTTGAGCCTCTACCTCTGGTAGCGGCGTGTGATTCAGGTAATACACCCTCCGAGGCGTAGTGCTGGTTCTACCAAAGCGCATTAGGTTGCATTTGGCCACATTGAATGGCCTGAGCCAAAAGGTCGACCATTGCTCCAGTCTATGCAAATTTGTCTGGGGGTTTAATTCATCGTCTTGGTTGCGTATGACCTTCCAAAGTTTTATGTCATCAGCAAACATTGCGATTTCGCAGTCTAGTCCGTTTATGCAGTCATCAATATATATAAGGAAGAGAATCGGGCCAAGAACAGATCCCTGTGGAACCCCGCTCACATCTGCTATCTCCGCCAATACATACGGTCTGGGTACGGCCAGTCAAGAAGTTTGCGATCCACTGCAAAAGGTTTCCCATTACCCCCATGCGGCTGATCTTGTATAAGAGACGTTGATGAGGCACCGTGTCAAACGTCTTCTTGAAGTCTACAAAGACTGTATGCACCGTATTCCCTTCATCGATCGCTTGGGTCCATTGTTCTAGACAATAGAGCAGATTGGTCAAGCTGGACCTTCCCCTGCGGAATCCGTGCTGCTTATCAGAAAGAAGTTGATGTTGCTCCAAAAAGTGCATCAGCTCGCGTTTGACTATGCGTTTCATAAGCTTGCAGGATATTGAGGTGAGGCTGACCGGTCTATAGTTATTTGCGGTCGCCCGACTCCCACTTTTGTGGATGGGTGAGATCCACGGTGCCTTCCAATTGGGTGGCACTTGTCCAGTATAAAGAGAAGCTCGGAAGATTAGGTACAGGGGAACCGCCAACTCTATGGCTAGCTCTTTTAATAGCTTTGCAGGTATCTCATCCGGACCTGACGACTTCGTTTCTTTGAGCTGTAGAAGTTCTTGCAGAACGGTAGCTTCCGTGAGTGCAACCGAGTCTATGGTCTGGATCACATTCATACTGCAGTAAATAGCGGTGAACTCAGCCTCTCTCGTAAAGACCGACTGATCCAAACCACTTCAGTCGTCTTTCTTGAATGGCCTGGAAAAACCTTACGATGCTGTCGCAGCGAATGCCGACTGTCTCATTTGGTTTGTTGTGACTAGCTCGCGTCGAAGTGAACGATCCCGAACACTCATAGACGCAGCTCTCGATGCCTGGATCTGCCAATCACAGTTGCCGCATGGATGCCTTCTGGGCCGGCGACGAATAACAGGCCTGCACGCGTAATGTGCTCTCTCCCTTTCCACTGGACGGACTGCTGTCAAGCGGCACTTGGACCCGGCTGGCTATCCTGGCTGGCCGTGTTCTCCCAAGTCAGACTTCTTCCATCTATTCTCCGTTCCTCTGTGTACACAATATACTGTTAATACTACTCTGGCCTTTCCAAGACCTCTTCTCCTCTAAGTAACTATGGTCTGAAGATCGCAGTTGCTAGGGTTTAACGTACTTGATCCCCTGTGATAGGTTCGCAAGCAGTGGCCATCACATACCCCAAGTTTTCGTTCATCTTCAACACGCGCTGACCAGCATTCCAAACCACAGAGAAGGCAGACCAGACGGATGGACGGTATACGCGATGGCGATGGAGATGTCGCGTCTGATCCACAGGCACTTTCTGAGGCCTGAGAAAACCCAGCGGGTGGCGGTGATTCGGGAGAATCTTACTGAGAGTTAGTTGTTGTCTCGACACCCGAAGGATCCCCAAGCCACAAGTCTGGTAAGACTGAATGAATTCGGACAACTTTACTGCAAAAGAAGCTTTACAGTAGCTGATGCAAGTGCCGCGTACCGAAGCCAGTCGATTCGGTATGAAAAGTGTCTATGCGCGCGGGTTCAGCCAAACATGTCCAGTCTTCAGCCAATCAGGAAAGGGTGCAGGTGTTGGCATCAGAGCTCGCGGGGAATCGATTAGCTTCGGGCGTAGGCACGCCGACAGCGGGGGGTGCAAAAGTACAAGAGCGTTCAGAGGTAAGAGGATGAGTCAGCGTCGAGCGCGCGGGCAGACAAAGGTTAAGGAGGATGAGAAGGAAGTGAATACGCGCAGCACTTCCGAATTCAGGCTGCCAAACTCTGTCACTTTGACAGCAGCCTCACACTGGTCTACTTGTAATTGTCTATTCCTGGTCAGGATTGCCGCTTGAATACAATTTAGTTTGATCAGTGTCTACGGGTTGACCGACCGATTTATCGACCTCATTCACCTGTGACCATTCATCTCAGGCTGCAGATAACCAAAGCTAGATGCTAGTAAGGCGATAGCACTGGAGTAGTCCAGAACAGTCAGTCGGGGCGCAAACGCAACACCGTCGTCTTCGTGTAGGGCCTTCCCCAGATTTCAAACAATAGCGTTGTTAACAGAACGTGCGACGGGGTAGTTCAACCGTCGATTTCGACGATATCCACTGTGAGCTTCGCGTGTACCATGCCTCCGTTTGGTCTGTCCTCCTCTGTGGCTGAAACTTCTGGGCTATGCACGTGGAAGATGAAATAAAACTATAGGCATTTGGTCACTACTGCTTGAGCGCCATCCCTCGAGTGAAGTATACCGATTTCGTCTCAAATGAGACAGTCTGCACTCAATACGACAACATCGCAAGCTTATCACAGCCAAGAAATACGACTGAGGTGGTTTGGACAAGTTCCTCGTCGTTAACTCCAGGAGCTTGGTGCTACTGCAGTCGAACCGACACCAATGCCCAAATGGAGTCGACACAGTGCGTCAAGACATGGAAGGAATTCTTGGGCCTTCGGTATTCGTCCTCTGACTTATCAAAGAAAATTGATTGAACTGTCTGCTGCCATGAATCGTCACGCGTGGCGAAGTACCATCCGGGACATCATTCACACCGGTTAAATCAGTCCTGATCGCAGTCGTAAGAAGTGCAAGTAAGTAAAGAAAACATCAAAATTCACCAGCCATTCTTTTATCCTGACTGTCTTCTGTCAGCACCAGCCGTCCACGTCGTGGATAATGCAAGCGTTGGTACATTTTTCATTCAGTAAATTTAAGTCTTTTTCTTCCTTTCGGATTGTTCACTCGAACTCAGGTCTGCGATGGAGCACTCGCAGTAACCCTAACCCAGGTGCCTGTCAAAACGCAGCGCCTCTCGTGCGTACTCGCAGGCATATGCTTGTTACAGCCTGATTATCGGCCAATCATAGTTGGCCAAACTAACCAATGAACTGCAAGGCCGACTTAGACATGTTTCCAGACAAGAATCTATTACGACTGCGGCGCTGAACGAATTTCCCAAATAAGTTGCGTCAGGACTAAGATTCAAGGAGCGTTTGCCCTTATTAAACGGTGGCTTTCCAAAGGAATAACAAATAACGTGTTTCGAGGGGTTTTGAGGAGCTTTTTTCACTGCCTGCTCCTATTTTCATCCTATGACACAGGACAACTGGCCTCGCCAATAGTCTGAGAAACAAATTTTCTGCTATCACTGCACACATGTACAAATAGGGCACTCAAAGGAATTTTTCCTACATATCCATCAATATACTAATATTGATATACTGATACTGATACTGAATTTAAGCTCTTTTCGCTCACGAGGTTTTTAGTCTCTACCTTAGTGTAGAAGACACATCTGGCTATAAAAACTGACAAAGGAACTGCGTATTATCTGCCCTTGGGAAATATCCTTTCTGAATGAGACGAATCCTTTGCTTTCACAATCTAACTGGACTGCGTATTAACTGCCCTTTGGAAATATCCTTTCTGAGTGGGACGAATCCTTCGCTTGAACAATCTTACTGGAACGCGGATTATACCACGCTCTGGAAGTTATCCCTACGATCAGCACAAGTCTGGAAGTTCACTCGCTTCTAAAAACAACATCGCTGCTTCTGCATCTGATTGTTACAGTGCAAAGAACTCCTTACAACAAAGGCTGAGTCGTTCGCATTACAAATTTTGTGTGTTGAAATTAATTGCACAAGCAAATCTTTTTACTATCTATGTTAGCACGGCCGGTTGATTGCAGACTTTGAAGTAATGCACTCTAATATAGTTTCCAATAGCACGGGTAACGCTAACGTGCACGATCCATCTCTGCTAGCTGAAAAAACATGTTCGTCAACGGCTGGCTTTGAACCCCCGACCTCATTTTATAATTTCGGACGCTCTACCGACTTCACCACCAACTCACACCCTAAAGGCCAAGTCACTAAGGTATACTCTAACGGGTGTAATCAGGGTAACTTATGTAAGCCGCCTCTTACAACCTTTGACAAGGTACTCCCAGAAATAGCCGAAGCGCTTTAATAACGCGTACGAAATCCCATACCACCCACTATGTAAAAACGCATCTTCTTTCACCAACCCTCTCAGAACCGAACACCACCCAGCCCAATAAGCCTGCGTTTGCAGATTGCGATGGATGTCTTAACCAAGCCACGCGCGTAATGCGTTTAGAGGGAAGCCTTGAATTTTACGCGGAGATACTAGCAGTGCTCATAAAGCACAATAACATAACACCACCGAATGCGGCGCATGCAAAGGACAGGTCAGTGGTTGATAAACCAGGAAACCACGAGTCCAGCAGGGCCAAACGCAGACGCATACGCCAGCAGAAGGTGGCTGAACAGCAATCTGCTAAAGACCAACCAAAGCCCTCAGTTTTATCGCAATACAGCACCTGGAGCACGCCATGTGAACAAAAAGCAAGGCAACCACTCCAAGAGGATGCGGCGCATGCAGAGGACAGGTCAGTGGTTGATAAACCAAGAAACCACGAGTCCAGCAGGGCCAAACGCAGACGCATACGCCAGCAGAAGGCGGCTGAAGAGCAATCTGCTAAAGACCAACCAAAGCCCTCATTTTTAGCACAATACAGCATCTGGAGCATGCCATGTGAACAAAAAGCAAGGCAACCACTCCAAGAGGAGACTTCTGAAGAAAAGGAAGTTGAATTGGCCCAAAGGGAAAACGGTAACTTCGAAGAAAATTCTACCAGCAAAATGTCCATAGAATCTTTCACAGATCTGGAGTTCGAAACCCCCTGCTGCTACTCTGCTTCAGTGCGATGTGACCACGGCCCAAGCTTGAGCCAACCGTTAGCAACATATAGTGATACTGGGTGCACCAGAATCAACGGCTACAGTTGCTGGGGATAAGGTGGAGCCCGATCGAGGTCTCGTTCGGCAGTACGCTAAATCACTGCTAAGAGGCACTAAGTCTGTAAAAATTCTCAAAACATTTAGAATAGGCAAGGATCAGCCACCGAATTGTTCAAGCTCTCGGCCACGACCATTAAAGGTCATTTGGGAAACCGCAGCGCAGGCACAGCTCATGGTGGAAAGTCGTCTATGCGGAACATGCATGCTGGAGTTTTCTTACAGCCGGATAATGAACCAAAGGAAGGCAGGAAAATGCGACTTTTGAAAAACGATCTTAACGACCGAAAGAACAAAGGCGAAACCGGCCTACAGGTAAGAGGAGGAGAAATAGTCCACATTGAATGAAATTTTCTTTGGTCGGAATTAGTCAGGCGGAAAACTTAACCAAGGTCAACCGGCCGGTTCTAGAAGATACCACAAGCAATAGCGGCCGTTGCCTCGAGATCTTTTATACCAATTGTCAGAGTCTCTTCAATAAACTTGACGAACTCAAAACAATAGTATCTGAGCCGAAACCGCATATAATTGCATTAACAGAGACTTAGCTGACCGAAGCAATAGGGATCAGCGAAGTCAGCATTGAAGGCTATCAACTATTCCGCTGCGACAGATCTCAATGTAGGGGCGGAAGAGTGGCACATTATGTAGCCAATGAAATTTCCTGTTTTCAGAGGGAAATCGCAGACATAGCCCTACGACGATATGAGATATTTTCATGCAAAATTAAGATTAGGCAACATCCGGCACTCAATATATGCGTTTTTTATCGGCCTCCCGGCTCCAGCGAAATTGACGACGTACAACTGCTAAGTTCACTGACAGTTATCTGTAAACAGGAAAACCTAGTACTCTTGGGTGATTTCAACGCTCCTGGCATCGATTGGATGAGGCCTGGAGTAAAGGCCGCAGCAGCACCTTTCAATTATCAACTACTTCAGATTTTTTGGACGAATATCTCACTCAACACATAGACTTCACAACCCGACTGCGAGAAGGCCAGCGATCAAACTGTCTACATCTCGTTTTTAGTAAAGAAGAGGGGATCATAAGGGAAGTGAACTCACAACCGCCACTTGGGTTAAGCGACTACGTTGCTTTCACCTGCGTGTGTTACCTATTGTCTCCAAAATCGCAAATAAAGAGGCGCAGAAATATTTGGAAAGCCGACTTTGAAGAAATGAGACGTACCGCTTCCGCAGAAAACTGGTTACCCAGTACGAACGATACAAATGAATCATGGCAGCATATCCAAGGGACTGTAGAGTGCTTAATTGAAGTCTATTGCCCAATGAAAGTAATACGACCATGTGCCAGACCTCCATATGTCAACCAGCCGATAAAAAGGGCCATGAAGAAGAAACAAAGGTTGTGGAAAAAGTACGAGCATCTTCAAGATTCAACATCACTTGCCGAATATAAAGCGCAACGAAATATATGCCGTAAGGAAATATGAAATTCTAGAACTGATTTTGAGCGTCAACTTACAACAAAAGCCACAATATGTCCAAAGAGGTTTTATGGATACATCCGCAGTCAAAGGAAGCACCGGGACGACACTGCAGCTCTAAGGAATAATCTCAGGAACGTAGTAATGGAAGGACCGCAGAAAGTAGAGTTACTGTCAGAGTTTTTCAGATCAGCGTTTATGATGGAATCCCCCGACAACAATTCGGGAGTAGAAGTGGGCGAAGGTACAGCCGTTATTGAAACTGTTACCTTTTCTGTCGCAGACGTAAGACATGTCCTCAGTCACATCAAACCAGACAAGTATCCTAGACCGGATGGGATCCTTGGACTGATACTGAAAGAACCGTCGATCGAGCTATCGGTGCCTCCTTCAATTCTGTTCGAGCTTTCCATGAGAACAGGGGACTTGCCTTTGCAGTGGAAGACGGCCAACATCCTACCGTTATATAAGGTAGGTAGCAAGATGTCTGCAAACAGCGTTCGGCCCATAAGCTTGACTTGCCTTTCCTGCAAAATGATGGAGGTCCTTGTCAAGTAGGCCATACTAAGATTTTGCGATGAAAGTGACATCATACAACATTTCAAACATGGCTTTCGGCGAGGACGCTCCTGACTTTCGAATTTACTGACTGCAATTGAGGCCTGGACAAGTGCTTTAGAAGAAGGCTTCGAAGTGGACTTAGTGTACATCGATTTCCGCAAAGCCTTTTGACAGCGTGCCCCATCAACGCCTTTTACATAAACCGAGCGTTCTTGGCATCAAGGGGAAAATTTTAGACTGGATCAGGTCATTTTTAGTAGTTAAAAACAACGCGTTTGCATCGGGGAGGATAAATCGGACTGGGTTGACGTAGTTAGTGGGGTTCCTCAAGGCTCCGTTCTCGGTCCTCTACTCTTCATTCTCTATGTAAATGACAGCCTTCAAGAACTTGACTGCAGTAAAATCATGTTCGCCGATGACTTTCAGCTCTGGCAGGTCATTAAGCACCCAAGCGACCGAGATGCTCTGCAAAATAATCTTTGCAAACTGCAGACGTGGTCCGAGAGATGGCTGCTGGATTTCAATGTGCAAAAGTGTGCCGTCCTCCACCTGCGTCTAACAAACTACCCTATCCCCCAGAGCAGCAGGACAAATCACCTGAAAAACATCTACGCAAAAAGACCTCAGCATTTGGATACAGAGTAATCTGAAGCCCTCATTACAATCTGTAAAAGCTGCAAATAAAGCCACGAGAGTGCTGCACGCTATCAAAAGGGCGTTTCTAGCCTTCGATGAAGATCTCTTTGGAAGAGTGTATGGCACATTTGTTCGACCACACCTAGAGTATGGCATACAGGCCTGACGGCCATGGCTAGCAAAGGACACAGCATATCTGGAGAAAGTGCAACGTCGGGCAACAAACCTAGTAAGAGGTCTAAAGAACCACACATACATAGATAGACTAGCATGCCTAAATTTATTTTCTCTGCATTACAGGCAACAAAGAGGTGGTCTTATCCCAGTTTACAAAATAATAAACGGTCTTGAGAAAGGATTACGCTTTGAAGACATGTTTCAGTGGCACCTCTCGCCTCATCTCCGTGGGAACACAATGAAGCTGCACACGAAGATGTCCAAGCTAAACCTCCGCTCTGAATTCTTCACGCAACGTGTCAAATAACAGTGGAACAACCTTCCACAGTCAGTCGTGGAGGCCACTTCCCTTCAGATGTACAAACAACGCTTAGATAATTACATGCGTCCCCTCTCCTCTCTCCAAGTCTGACCTCTAAAAGCCAGACATATATTGTAACAAAAACAATGCTACTCACTGTTTGCCAATACTATGCTAGTAGTGCTAAATGTTTATAGGTGCTGTACAAATAATGAATAGGGTTTTCAAAGGCATTGCCTATTATCCTCACCAAATAAACTGAACTAAAGGAGGTGGCACTTTTATGCTTCCCCTTGTCTAGAGTTTTAATTGGGAAATCCTTAAATGCAAACAAATTGTGTCTTGTGGAGATGGATTATATCATATCAAGGTGTTGATCCGCTCACAGTCGTCTCTTGGGTCTTACTGGTGAATTTCGCACATGTGCATTAGTATAGTCCTTTTAATGCTGACCGGTTTTATTAAACTCACACAAGGCTTCCGCGGCGGACATCCAACAATTCTGTCTGCTTCGTTCTCCAATGCTCGCTCCCCCAAAGGCGTGCATCGTAAAAAACAACTGTTTTAATTCTTTCCTTCACTTGCACCCCCGTCCCCCAAAGCTTGACCTCGCAGCTGCTTCTGGCTAACCGATAACAGCCTTCCTTTCCCTCAGCGTTTCGGCGGCCCCCACAGTTGACCTTTCAGTCACGCACACACCTGCGCATACACATGCGTCCAAATAAGCACGCCTGCCAAAGGGCCACTTGTATACGCCACCCCTTGGCCAATACAACAAGGTGCCTCTACAGTCGACAGTCTCAGGTCTGGCTGGACGCAGTCAACACTAGCCCTGACTTTGCCAGTGGCTACTACTGCCTAGGATATTAATTGGGAGTTCTGTACATAATAGATCACTCCCCCCTCTGGCTGTCATATCCTCTCAATCAACTACCCGTTTCTGCTCTTGTCTCCTTTGATGGATCTGCGACGGATTTCGACATGCCAGTCGAATGAAACTGTTGGCCAAACAATCACAGCTGCTTCTTCTCTATCCGATCGATCTCTTCAGAATGCATTGTGTGAGGACGGCCTAGCAAACACAAAACGTTATTGGGCGGTGATATCTTGGTCTGGACTTCCGTTACAACACATTGCTCCATCTCCTGGTCCTCAGCCTCTCTTCTTTGTATTCGCGACCTTAGCTGTCGCAAAATATGAAAGAACACGAAAATTTGAAAACAGCGAGGCATACAAAATGGATTTCCTCCAAAGAGAAATTGCTGAACCAATACGTACAAAAATAACTAACAGCTGCACTTAACGAGGCTATTCAGTCCTCCATCTGTAAAGAGTTTTGTTGGTCTCTGCGGCTCGGCTCATTAAGGAGGTCCAGTGATTGTTGAACCTGTCCCACAAAGCCTGGAAAGTTGGGATCGCTGAGGCAGAGCCTGACCAGCCCGGTCAGAACCTCGGATGGCCACTCGGTTTGCCAAGCTGCGGCTGCTGTTGGCAGGAAAGCCAACGACTCATTCGTCGTCATGGCGTCGAGCCAACGTTTCACCGCTGCCTCGTCCACCGTTGGCAATACTGGCGTCCCAATACTGAGCTGCTTTACGGAGACAAAGAAGGCCAAACGTTTGTAGCAGTCCATAGCCTCCGCCTCAGCATAGAACGTTAGACGAATTCGTTTCGTTTTTCCGCGCTCGCGAATCATCAGCATGATTTCGTCCTCTACAACAGAAAGGAATGCTCAAAGAGTGTAAACCTTAGCTGAATTAAATTTTACAGAGAAGCATAAAAACTAGGCTGCCGTTTCTTCATTTTCTACTGGTAATTCTTCTCTGTCGACGCTCTATTTTCCCCATTCATAAAGTAATCTGACGAAAGGAAATGTGATTAGTCGCATTTCTGACTACATCTAGTTGGAACTGTTAGTGCGTCAAAGGAGATGTGTAAAAGATGCATCTGTTTTGGATAAATAAGTCCAAAAAGCAATATGACTGAAGGATGCTCTGAGGCATACTATCGCTGTCATCCTGAGTAAGATTTCGCGAACAGGTAGCCAGGCATCGGATCATCAGGTGGCAGTGGCATACTTAGTTGTTAGCTCAGAGAAAGGCAATATCCATTAGCTGGTGGTTGACGTTGCGCAGACGCTGTTAAAAGCACTGAAATGATCATTCTATTAGAATTCAGATACAATGTATGTAGTTTTCCTCTATACTAACGTGTGACAAGCAGAATGCGTTAGAGAAACTTTACCAATAAGAACGGCTTTTATCCACTTCTTGGCCAATATCATAAAGTAGGATTCAACCACTTCACTGCCTTGAAGAACGGCAAGATGAGCAAACTCGGATATTCTGACGAGTAGGGCGGCTGTCGTGTGGTCCTTTATCGTCTGCCATACTCCGCCGGGGACATTTTCTGTGGCAGACTGTGATGTGGCTAGGTCAGTGGGCTCTGAGATGCCACTATTCTGTGCAGGTCTGTCCAATGTTTCCACTCGAAAACATCGATAAGCTGCGATGCGCCACTCAAAGATCTCTGGACTTTCCATCTGTAAAGGTTTAAAAAACAATGTGTGTATTTGTCACATAATTATTTTGAAAATACGTAGAAAATACCAGTCTGCTTAAATGAAATTTTAGACTAATTTGAAAACACAAAAGTATAAAACTAGGCTAGGTATACGTGGTTAGTTTATTTCGGTCGACAGTGAATTCTGAGAGTTAATTCAACTGCATCTTCCAAAAATGATTGAGCAAGTTCTGCTGAATACAACCTGAAGAACAAAAGAAACATTTCCAGCTACGAGTACGAGTGTCCGAAATATTAATTTCAAAAGATATTGAAAGCGCTTCCTATGTATAAGGATTTCGTGACGTTAAGAAAGAGCTTACGTCTTCTGAAAAGGCATATTAAATAGCTTTAAAAGCATCCATCGAAGAAACTTAGTCAAAATGGCACGCATGTTGAACTTAAACAGGTTTATATGCATACTTCAGTTTTGACGTTTTATAGATCCGAATAGTAGGCCAGTGATAAATTTGTAGCACCATTGTTTTTACATCAGCCCACAGCATATTTTAGAATGAAGAGCGATCGAGTAATATTGTTTATTGAACAGCAAGTACTAAGCCAATGGAGGCAAATGCTTCTAAGAATAGGTTCTTATCACAAACTTTGAAAAAATTGAGCGAGATTTCTAGTCATGTTTCGTTCATTACCTTGGAGTCTAGGATATGCACATGTATATGTAAGTCTATGCAGACAGTGGGGAACCGAAAAGTCGTTTTTGCTTATCAGCCGATCTAAAGGCGATATTTTACTGACGCCTGGCATCCTAAAGACCCAACACCCGACAGTCAGCATTCCAAGATGAGTTAACTGAAAACAAAATGAGGTCTAAGCCAACTCTTTCTCATACGCAACCTGCTTAAAACCCCTAATTTGGTTCCTTTGATTTATAGACAAGCTCGCGGAATCTCCTACAGGCATTGTGAGGAGATTGAATTTTTGCCTTGCCTTTGGGTTGTTTTTTCTGAATTTGCTTCCAAGACCAATCCCAAATTTCATCCACTTAAACTGCGCGTTAAGTAGACAAGGCTGGATGTGCGCAAGCTCTCCTTTGCTATCAGAGTGGTCAAGCCTAGGAATACTCTACCCATAGATGTTTTTATGTCATTATCGTTAAAATGCTACCACGATGTAGACGTTGAATCAGTTCGCTTGAGTATGAAATAAGAGAATAACTTGGGAAAGGGGTTGGTGCAACTTGAAATTTATTTTAGTAGCCTTACTTTTTCAGCGTTCGTTATTCTTTTTAGTCATTAACCAGGACAGTGACATCTCTAAGAAGCCGAATCTTCGGCTGATAAACTGTAAGTGACTATAAAATTAGACCTCAATTATTCTAAAATACCAATCATTCTGATAAAAAAAGTTTTTTTCTCTGAACTACGAAACAGGACTTCAATGATTTTAGTTTTAACATCATTAAATGTTTCGTCTAGACGCAGAAAATGAACAAGATTTTCCTTATTATATGCCAGCTCCTGGCTAAGCAAACAGTTTGGTAGACATAAACAGCCAAAATGTGACCACTATAACGCGCTTAAATATGAGCAGCGGACATAATTGAGGACTTTTATAAGAGTGCTCTTTTTAATAAATGAGTAATTTAAGAATGCTCTGATGGAGGTAAGCAAACGGAGTGTAACCGAGCTGTTGTACATTTAACTCCTGAGACGCAGTTGTTATGCTGTTTTATACGTCTTATAAAATAACAAATACCCTAGAAAATCGTAAAGAGAGAGAAAGTCAAGGTATTTACAATGGTGTGTTCAGTAAAGTAAAAACGTGTATTCACCAAACGCATGCGCATGCGCTATTGATGAACTGCCTTTATATCGTAAATATAAGTGTGAGTTTTGGCCAATTTTTGGCAGCGTTATGGAACCTTTCGTACGTGAAGTGTTTTTCGTAGGAATTTATTCTGTCAAAGACAAAGCTTCGGATGTCCAGGCCTACTGTAAGCCTTTACTAAAGGAACTGTTGTGGTTATCATGGCATGGCGTTTATGCGGATAGTCCGCAGAGAAGGCTTGAGTTAAGCGTGCGAGCTGTCGTTTGCGATGCTCTTTCTAGGGCGTTTATTAAACAAATTAAGAATGTGAATGCGTATTAAAGTTGTGAGCGTTGTTTCGTGGAGGGTGAGCATGACACAAAGGTTATTTATGGCAAGGTTACCAAGTGCAGTAGAAGCGATGATGATTTTCGCACAAAAAGGGGCGACTGTCATCGTATTGGCAGGTCACCCCTGCTAGCCTTCAATGTGGGGATGGTAACATGTTTTCCGTTAGATGCCCCTCACCTAGTTTACCTAGGTGTTATGCGCCGGTTACTGACACTGTAGCTTAAGAGTCCAAAAAGTACGCCATATAAGTTATCACGAGAAGAAGCAAGAATAAAAAATGATAGGTTGTTAGCTTTAAGTATATGTTTACAATGTGAAAAGGCGGACAAAACGAGCTCGTTTCGAACTTGTTTTGCTATTACGGGCTTATCATTCGTGGAGGAATGCGAAGGGGTTGTTGCAATAAATATAAAACGGTTGCATCAATATCCACATTAATGAATCTCAGCCAGTTATTTTTCTGGTCAGCAGTATTTTTGAGTCCCAACTCCATAAGAATTCTTGCAGAAAGAATCATAAGACAAAGATTTTGCGAACTGCAAAGGTTTTCATTATCTTGCATATATTTAGAACATATTCCTGCAAACATCAAACGTAAAAACCCCATATGTTTCATAAATGGTATACTTTCAACATATTATTCTAATTTCACTAGTAGGTGACAGATTTGCGAAATGCGGAAATTGAACAAAATAAAAGTTTTTACGTGAAACAAGGTAATAAGTAATCAGTTGCAGGCCGCGTTTAAAAGAAAGGCGATTTGTTACGTAAAACCAATCAGTAATTAATAAATTCATGAGGAATGCACAATTCATGGAATCGGATGCAGTGGACGCGAACAACATATGCCCTTTTTAAAAAATCGCCGATTGTGCTTGTCTTTTTAGATCCATTCAAAGTCCTCAAATGTGTCGGAACCTACTTTTATTTAAAATGTTGGATCGAAAATCGCCGATTCGGGACAACCATGATGATTATCTGAAAGAAACTGCAAGGAAATTAAAAACTGGAACACTTAACAGAAAAGAGCAAAGGGGATAATTTTTTGATTACTACCAGCAAACGTTAGGGAGTGCTGATTACGCGTATTTCTGGCTTGTTGGCCGTCATCGACAGAACCAACCCAACTTCAGTATAGCCAAAAAAACTGCCGCTTCACTTGAGTTTCGAACCCGCAACTAGTGAGCTAGAGATGAACGTCCTTTCCGCTGAGCCAACGGGCCGACGTCTTTGTCGGTTGTCGATCGGGATGTAGATTAGTACATAGGTGTACTAAAGGGGGTTATATACATTTTCCACTTAGGTTTGCTTTTGTAATTTTACAATTGATTATGA
Source organism: Ligula intestinalis (assembly GCA_036362985.1). Classification (NCBI taxonomy): domain Eukaryota; kingdom Metazoa; phylum Platyhelminthes; class Cestoda; order Diphyllobothriidea; family Diphyllobothriidae; genus Ligula; species Ligula intestinalis. The sequence continues at coordinate 4,625,970 of JAYGXS010000009.1, forward strand.
CTGTACCCTAACTCAAATGCGCTTAATTTCATACAAAAACAAATTTTGACTTGCACTAATTCGTGTTATTGTTTTTCCACCGCTTGGTATCAGTTGTGCGAAAAAATGTAGTTTTTCGTGAATGAGCACTTTAAGCTGCAAACACATTTACGAATATTTTCTCCTTGGGCGCATCTTCTCTTTGGGTGCCACATAAATCACATTCTTCGATCATTTCATCGATTAGAATGGAAACATTCATACTCCACCTGTCATATGTTTGCCTCAGGATGGGTTGGAACTTCATCATTTCCTTTTTTTCTTGCCAAACATTGTTTAGTTTACTTTTTTTTACTTGAAGAGTTACAAGCAAGTAATACCCTGATGACCCTTTTGATCTAAAGTAAACATTGCATATTTACAGTCAATTTAGAGTGGTAGGCATTTAGAATAGAGATGCATTTTTCGGGTTGGGAGCTGGGAATGGGTGCGAGTGTACTTAGATAGATAATTTTGACGTAGGTTTGTGGAGACTCCGGGTGTTTAGGTTTAGCCATATTGTTGGGGGGGGGGGTGAAGTAGATTTCGCAAAAGTTGTAAGGGGGGCCCCAGAGTCCGCGTCAAAAATTCCACAATAACGAGTGGACCATCACGTGGATCTTATGAGACTACGCCAAACCGTTGCTAAAACCAGGTGAGTCATTCCGCATTCTTAAGGCATTTCGAATAGGGAAGGCTCAAACAGGTCCAGAATCAAATTCTCGGCCACGACTATTTTAGAAACTGAAGCACAGGCGCAACTTTTGCTAGAGCGCAAACCATCTTTACGTAGTCTGCATTCGCAAGTTTTTTTCAGCCGGATTACGAGATAAAAGAGAGAATGAAGATATGACAATTAATAATAGAGCTGGAGAAACGGAGAACCAATGGCGAGAAAAATCTAAAAATAGGAGGGGACAAATAGTTCAAGTCAAAAGGACAACTTTCTGGTCGAATCCGGTAGCAGTGTCAGCCTAGCTGTCTTGCCCCCGAAACCTAAGACATGCCCTCTTAAATTGGTCGTTTTAAATTCCAGATCCCTGTTTAATAAAATGCCTCTGCTCCAGACTCTGGTTTACGTCAACCGCCCAGACATTGTTATGGTAACTGAGACATGGGCATCGGCCTGTGTAGCTGATTCTGAACTTTCTGTTCTAGGCTATGCATGCATTCGGAATGTTCGAAACAATTGCCGTGGCGGAGGAAGCTGCATCTATATTAAGCAGCCACTTACATTTCTCCCGTTGGAATATACACAATTCACGGCGGTATAGGAGAGCTGCTGGCCACGAGTTGTTCTAAAGAAGAAATGCTCCTATCTCGTTGGCTGTGTTTATCGCCCACCTTATGCCAATGTGGACTACGATCTTTGTCTCTCACAGGCATTTCATGCCGCAGCCAACTTAAATCTTATGTATAGCTTGATTGTAGGCGACTTCAATCGTCCTGACGTGCAATTGTTTCCAAACTTAGGTCCTTCAAAGTTTGAACATTTACTTGAGGCTGTAGATATCGGCATGTGGGATCAGGAAGTCGACTTTCCCACTAGAGGATCAAACATACTGGACCTTATTTTTGTAGGGGGTGCGAACCTATTTCAGTGTCATCCTTAGACGCACAAGGGAGTTCAGACAATCTCATAGTTGTAAATACACTAGAACTGGAGGCGCACGAAACATTTTCCCAAAAATATCGTTTTTATCATGACTTCCGATCAGCAAACACGGCGGAACTACTGGCACATCCAAACGCTCTCGACTGGTCTGAATTTTTCCAATGTTTGCATGTAAATGCTTGTACCGATACACTGTAAAAAGTGCTGGATCTACTCATCCTCCATTTTGTCCCCCGTAAGAAAGTAATACATGTCAAGGATGAAGTGTACCTTCCTCTGTCTTTCCGTCGTAGGCCGTGTAGACTATCTCATCGTTTGAATCAGCAGAAAGACACTTCCATTCTGCCCTTGATCACACTGACCTTTGAGCAGGCTAAGAAGCTCTCCGAAGAAAAGCAGATAGCCGATGAGGCCCACTTCGCTGTAAATTCTTCCCTAAATGCTGAGAAACTTTTTTCGCGTACAGTCAAAGCGCAGAGGAAAACGCAACACCCCATACTTCAAGATGCCTTAGAAAACCCCATAATTGACGCTTAGTTGACCACCGATAGTTTCAATGTGTTCCTATCCAAAACGTTTAGTGAAAGCTCGTTCGCTGCACCTCCAGCTATCCGGGTTTGGACGGGTGCCATCCTCAAAACCATAAGTTTTACCCTCTGGGACGTGACTGTAGCCATTCGTCGTTATCGTCAATCTTATAGTCCAGGACCAGATAGCTTCCAGTTAGCCTGCTAAAAGCTGAAGCAAATGATATCTTTCCATCTATTCTTTGTAAGGTATTTAATCTTGCTCTTGAGAGCGAAACCTTTCCTTCGTTGTGGAAGGAATCGCACATAATGCCCATTCGCAAGCATGGCCGACCGACTTCATTTGACAACTTTAGGCCAATAAATACACTTCCCGCAGCCTCGAAGATCTTGGAGACCTTGATGAAAGAAAAGATGATGCGTCACTTGACAGAAAGCAACCTGCTCAATACAGACTAACATGGATTACTTGAGAAAAGATCTTGTGACACCTGCCAGCTCTCTTTCTTTGATTATGTGCTACAATCTAGAGAAAGCGATTTTGCCTTTTTTAACCGTCTATTTTGATTTTACTAAGGCCTTTGATTGGGTCGATCATAACCTCCTCCTTCTGAAACTGGCCTCTGAAATTAATATCTTCCTATATTGATGCTCGCACACAACAAGTAAAAATTTCCAATGTTATCTCCAACCCCACGCATGTGAGGAGTAGAGTTATACAGGGTAGTGTACTGGGGCCGCTCCTATTTTACCTTTTTGTCAACGACGTTCCAGATTGTTTTCAGTATTGTAGACCATTTATGCAGGCTGATGATTTTAAAATCGCTCAGTGATATAAACCGGCAGATCGCAACATCGTGCTCGATCTGATAAAAAAGGATCTTCAGGCTTGCGCCCAGTGGTGTTGCACATGGCGCCTCACCCTTTCATGGCACAAATGTTCCCTTATGGTTGTTGGCGACGATCATAAACCGGAATTAAGCATTGATGGCCATGAACTAAATGTCCCAGGAGTTATCAAGGATTTGGGCATATCCTATTGTTATAGTCTCAACCTGTCAGAGCACTGTGCCCTGATAGTCTCGAAAGCACGCCGAACCACCGGATTTATCCTTAGACATTTTAAGACCATAAAGGTTAGAACTAGCCTTTAAAATACGTACGTGAGACCTCGTCTTGAATACTGCTCACCCCTATTCAATCTTCTGCGCACTAGTGAACGGGCGAAAATAGAATCGGTGCAGCACTTCTTCACTAGAAGCGTTTTCACTACAGCACACCGTAACATAGCCTACCAACAAAGGTGTGAACTTATAATGCTGGATCCCCTGTGGCTTTGTAGATTACAGAAGGGTCTATTTTTACTGTTTAAACTTTTGAATGGCCAAACCTCTAATTCTCTCTGTACAATAAGGCAGCTCGAGCACTATCGGTGCGCCAGTCATCGAGATGTGTTTTTATTTCTTCCTTTGGCACGCACAGTTAAGTACCGGCAATTCTTTTCAGTAAACGCCATATCAATCTGGAATATGCTGCCCAAAATTATTAAAACCCAGCAAAGCTACCCTATGTTTAAGAAAGCTATAACTAGTTTCCTACATTCAGGACAAATTTCACGAATTTTGGGTGCTAATATGTAAACTCAGTTTATAACTGTACATATATTCCGTTTGTATCGTACCTTCGAAGTCAGATTTGCTCACTTGAAACAAACTCCCTATTTCGTCCAGTATTGACAAAACACAAAATTGAAACAAAACCAATACTAACTGCAAAAGAGGGAGGCTTCCTGGACCCATTATCTTCCAAAATAGTCAACTGTTAGAAAGAGCTACGATAAAGGATTTGGGTCTTACTTACACGAATAAGCTTGCATTATCACCTCATGCAGATCGAATTTCTGCCAAGGCCGCACAGATATGTGGGTTTATATCGCATAACTTTTTCCTTCCAGAAATGAAGTTAAAACTATGCCGCATGTTTGTTCTTCCTATACTAGAATACTGCTGCCCGCATTTTGGCCTCATGACCCAGCATGACCGTAGTAAGATTGAAAAGGTTCAGCGAGTTTTCACTCGTAAAATATTTTCTGTTTCTGGGTCTGGTATGTGTTATACAGATAGATGTCAATTAGCAAACATTAAATTTCTTTGGATAAGAAGACTCGAAGCTGGTCTATGCTTTCTGTTTCGCGTTAACAATAGTCCTAATCTCCCACAAATTAACGCTCTCCTTCCAGTAGACCGACCTTACGCCACTCGTAACTCTTCCATGATAATTTTACCACCTCGTAGCTCCACATCTAACCGTTCTCGCTTTTTTACCTCCAAATATGCTTTTATTTGGAACAACCTTCCTCTCGATATTAGACTGTCTTCTAAACTGTCGATTTTTAAAGGCAAATTATATAAGCATTTAAATTTAGAGGAAATAAAGTCGTTACTGTCTGTTTCCTTTCCAAACACGCAAGTTGTAGATTTTGAAAAGGGTCCTCCTGGCATTTGAAGCTCTTCCCAGGATACTAAAATGGTTTCTAAATATGTTAGCATTTCCCTCTGCAGAGTCAAGCATCACTTCCAAGGGCTGCGAATTCTTCTCCGTTTTTACAACCTTCGCTGTGGTCTTCGCGATTGGCTCTGGAATCTGGTGGGTCGCAACTCGATGATGTTGCCTTGACTTCTACTGCCTTCTCCTGCCTTCCGGATGACCCCTTCTTAATTCAACGATATATTATTTTTTCCCATGACCATAAACGTCCCGAACCCTCAACATCAGGTCCCAAACTAACCACATCAAACCTTTTTACCTATTAAGGCAGTTTTTTTCTCCTAAACTTTTTTGAACTCGGTGGCCCGCTGAACTCATCCACCGATCTAGGAGTTTTTTTACTGCCGATGACAATTATTTTATAAGAGTTCACTGCTTATCATTATTATTTCTATTTTCACGATAGCACTAAGTTTGTAACGACAGGGCCCCTTGGGCCTTAAATATACAAATTATTATTTTTTTTTTCCTGTCTTCGAGGTTTTGGAAGGCGCCCAAGAGGTGCTTTACCATCTAACACAATAATTTTAAAAATATCCTGTAAACTGGCATAATAAACATATATATATAGCAGTTAGGAGGGTATGTCAGCATTTGGGGGTAACTTGAAACAGAACTCTTTCGGGCTTATTAGCCTTCACCAGCCAAGCATAACCGTGAACACCAGGTGGTCGGACAACACAAACAAACGCACTCACAGAGGGCGCCGTTGGTCCACCACTGGTGTCCATCAGATGGGTCTGGCAGGCGGTCAACCGTTGGGGACCTCTGACCACTACATGAACTTTGTTCAGTTCGGAAGCCTATTCGATCAGTGTTCGCACATTTCTGAGTGAATATATATATATATATATATATATATATATATATATATAAACATAAAGATACATCACTTTTGCCGTTTTCGGATCTACGTCTTTGACCTATCAGGCAGAGAAGGCTTTATCATGACCTCGCTGATACTACCTTCAGTTACAATTTTGTTGACTCACTAGAGTGCCAGCCTCTCTCCTGCACGAACAACCTAGAAAGACTCTATGACTTTATGTCAGCAATTCCAAATAGCATCCTAGAATTTGTGTCAAATAATGCTTAACCCTACACTCCGGACACCCCGTTTCTCACTTTCTTTTACCAGGACTAAAGAAATTTAAAAGGCAGATGAAAAATTAATCTACTATTTCACCATCTGTACACCTAAGGATCACAGAGATTTCGAATTATTGTCTAAGATTCGCCTTATATGTGACAGATAGGGGGAATCGTGTGCACTCAGTGAGCAAGCCACTGCAAAATCTGTTGCTGAACTGTTCCATAATCGGTTCTCCGCTAAATGAGTTCACAATATTCCTTCGTTACTAAACGAAGCTAAAAACTTCGTTGCCGAAGACACTGACAAGGCCTGCTTGTTAGGTGCATTCAATGCAAAATATCATAAGACGAATTTGAACCAGCTCCGTCGTTTCAACCATATTCAAACAATATTGCGGGTACCATTGATTTCTTCGTAGGATTAATTTGTAAGCATATAATCCACTTAAAAAAACTCGCCCTCTTCGGCGACCGATGGTATTCCAGACTTAGTTACGAAGCGAGTGACGAGCTTCCCAGAGTGCTAAGTCATATGTTCTCAATCTATCTCATAAATGGATTCCGTCCTGACTCATAGATGACATTTATCGTTCGTCCTATATTCAAGTCGGAATCTCGTTCGCACGTAAATAATTACCAAGGCGTTCATAAACTTCGGTTCAGGCCAAACTTCTGGAAATGATAACTTTTAATCGAATTCTCTAAGCTACTCGCAGCGTTGTTTTGTACCTGGAAGGTCATGCGAAACGTCTCAGTTAGCTTTTTAAACCTCGTCACTTCCCTTTGTAACGAACAGCAATCAGTGGTTATGATCTGCTTTGACCTTAACAAAATCTTCGATAAGGAACCACAGATACATGTTTTGGTGAAAACGAAAGTCCTCAGCTTCTGGCATCCTCTTCTTGACTTCAGCGGTTCCTTATTTTTTTAACCACAGCCAAGTCTCAGTAGGTAATATTTACTCGACGGCTCAACTGATCACGAGTGGAATTTTTCAAGGAGCGGTCTTGGGTCTTCTATGCATAAATGAAATTTCAACAGTCCGTAAAATTCACACAATCTCATAAATGCAGTCAAGCTTAAGTCCATTTACTCATTTTCTAAGGGCAAGGCCAATATTTGCGTTGGTAAATTAAAACAGAGCTGCTTGCACTCTGACCTCGGAAGATGAAGTTTTCTCCATCCATGTGTAGTTTCATGTATTTTGGCCCGTCAAGCTTCCTGGACCCCTAGTCTTTCAAAGTACAGAAGAGTGCTTGGCGGGCATACTTAGCTTTCGATAAATTCTCCTTGGGCCATTACATTTATATGGGAAGGGGGTAAAAGGTAACAGGTGGCCAATTATGTTCATAATTACAGGCAAATTAGTCATGGGAATAGGGGAGGGTTTGATAGTATTCGGTAGATTACGAGGCAATGAGGGTTGGTTGAATCCGGACAGGAAGCAGGAGAGGGTGGAAGGGAGAGGAAATGCTGAACGACGCAGGCCGTTATGTAACCATTCGCCATACCAGGCTCGGAGCTTGCAGGAGGTACTTTTGCGTGCACAAAACCAGCTTCCTCAACTGGATCGCGGTTGCTTCTGCTGTTGCTAGCAAACGCTGACACAGGGACTTTGGGTAGTTTGGTGGGACCTTATTAATTACACTGAATGCTTCTTTGCTGTCCACACGATGTACAGGTCAACCATGTGGGCGAGGATTACACTGTTGATGCTTCTGACTTCACCTTTGATCACCCTTTGCTCATTGTCTTCTGAAAGTACCCAGGATGCTTTCTTCAATTGTGCGCTTACCTTTCAGTGCTGTCAATAATTTTTGGCGTTTGGAATTTGGAATTTATATTTTCAGCGCCAATACGGCACTATCTGTGCAAAGTTAATTTCAAAAAAATTAAAATTCAAAAAAGAATTGGACAATATATGCAAGTAGACGTAGAAAGTCGTAATAATGTCAGCAGAAATTGTTCTTTTGGCGCAACATTCAGCAATGTTTTGCAAGTAATTTTGAACTAAAAACGAAAACTTATGGCAGTTAAAAAACTCTTACAGAGAAAATGGAGACAGTGTTCAACGGGCCTCAATGTTCAAAAAATGTATCAGAGAAAAAACTGCTTAGGAAGATAGTAGTAGAGCAGAAATAGGTGTGGGTGGTCTGATGAAGGTGAGTATTCAACGAAACTGCAGCATTTTAGACTGAGTACTTCCGCGTGGCTTCGTTTGATTCAGCAGTGGTTAATGGAAAAATCTAGGTTATAATAATAATAAGTTGTTTATTTCAGGCCTCATTAATAAACCGAAAATTCGATAACACAAAGTACTAGAAATAATTGGTTTAACAAACAGTATCCATAGTCTATAGCTATAAGATGAGTATAACTGTTGAGAAGCGACTTTGTTAGATTCGAAAAAAAGAATATAGCAGTGTCATGCGGAAAGTGAAATTCAAGGGCAGACACAGATGAGCCACATCATTATCTATATTCTGACTATATATTCTGATATCCACTACCTCTGTTAGTAGGGTGGCTTGGCAGCAAACTCAATCGAAGCTGAGCGTGAGGCAGAACAATAGGTGTTAACGAAACATTACTGGTATAGATGGGTTCCCGGCACTACACTCGGGTTCCCATACCGGTGCGGCATAAAAGAACATAGGGAACCCACCAGTTTATGATCGTGATGGGCACAGCCGTATGAGATCTAAAAGTCCGTCAAATCTACAAGACCATCGTTGGGGACGTCTGAGATGCGACCAAATATAAGGCCCTGATAATATTTGATAACCAGCGAAATGAGAGCCGTCAAGACTGCGTCCTGATTCCGGGGGACACGAGTCAGAGTAAGGTAGTTTCAAGAAGGGATCCTAAATTCCCGATGGTCCTTTCTCGGGATCGTGGAGAAAGCTGCCCGGAAAAGATGAGGAAAACAAAAGATTAATAGATTCAGTGTTAAGATAAATGTGCAGTCTTCATTGGAATGCACATAGACTAGTCAACGCCCGAATATCAATTGGCAAATTATTCCAAAGATAGCTATACCTAGAAGCAAAAAATAGAGATCGTTTAGAAGTGGAAGAAGCAGGAGGAGGCATAATTAACGTTGAATTTCTTACGTTTTAAAAGCGAGTAACGGGAGTCAGGGCAGAACTCTTGGGGAAATTTGAACTATGAGTAAGGCGAAACAGGAAACCAAACCCTGCTTCCAGTCTCCTGACCCAAAGAAATTTCAGTTTCGTTATCTCACATCCATCTGAGTAGGAAGTATCTGAAAATGCCGGATAGAGGACCCTTTTAGTGAATCTTCTTTGGATACTTTCAATTTTTGAACGGCTAGATTCGTTCATTAGACCGAAGAATGGACAACAGTATTCGAGAATAGGAAGCGCATACATGCGATTAAGTCTTAGCTTCATTTCGGGAAGGTAGAAATTATAAGAGATGAAGCCGCATATCTGAGCAGCTTTTGCTGTAATTCTATCAGCGTGAGGTTAAATATCTAATTTATTTGTGTTACTTACACCTAAGTCCTTAATGTTAGAACATTCAGTCATGGGGCAACCTTGAAAAATTATAGACTGTGGCAGCCTTTCAGGCCCAAAACACATGAACTGGCATTTAGAAGGCGAGAACTCCATCTGCCACATGGAGCTCCACGCAGATAGAGCGTCCAAATCCGAATGAATGCGTTCTAAGCATCGCTCAGCCGTGGAATTAGAGAAGGAGTATACACATTTCAAGTCGTCTGCGCATATATACGATTGAGAGTGTTTAACTATTGTTGAAATATCATTTATATAAAGCAAGAACGACAAGGGGCCCAGAACGGTACCTGGGGACACGAGGGGGACACGAGGCAGAGAGAATAGTTTCAAGCGGATCTCCTAAATTCCCGATGGTTCTTTCTCGGAGTCATGGAGAAAGCTTCTCAGAAAAGATGAGCAGAATAGAAGGTTAATAGAGTCAGTGTTAAGGTAAATGTGCAGTCTCTGTTTGAAAGCAGACAATCTAGTTAACGACCTAATTTCGATTGGCAAGTTATTCCAAAGAAAGCTATATCTGGAAGCAAAAAACAAAGAGCGTTTACATGAGGAAGATGCAGGAGGGGGTATAACAAGTGCCGAGTTTCTTAGGTTGTAGGGATGGCTGACGGGGGTAATGACTGAAGTCCTGGGTAAATTTGTGCAATTATTAAGCCGAAAAAGGAGACAAAAGCCTGCTTCCAATCTCCTGACCCAAAGGAACCTTAGTTTTGTTAATTGACACCTATTTGAGTAGCAAGTACTAGAAGCTGTCGGATACAGCGGTTTTCGTGTGAACTTTTTTTAAATTTGTTCAATTTTTGAACGGCTTACTTCATTCATGAGACCGAAAAAGGGGCAACAGTATTCTAAGATGGGAAGCACGAACATAGGATAAAGTCCAAATTTAATTTCAGGAAGATAGAAATTATAAGAAATAAAACCACAAATCTGTGCGGCTTTGGCTGTTATTTTCGGCATTGTAGACGTTCCACTGGGGTTGTCCGGTTGAAGCTGACACTTCTCCCCCTATGTGAGTTTCGATGTTCCATTTCTCTTGACAGAAGCAAATAAGCATCTACTTTGCTGTCAAAACAATATTAGTTGGCCATGTTCGTGCAGTTTACGACCATTTATTAGCTTTTTTCTAGTCATGAGGGCCGTTAGAAAGATTTATCATTTCTTCAAGTAAACTATGTAGTTCAGCAGGTAGGAGGGCAGCAGAAATTCTTCCATGGGATAGGATTATTCGACTTGATAAACCCGTGAAACAATGCGCAGTTCTAGGCGTAAGGGATCTTTTTTTGTATTTTCGTAAACTGAGGTTCGTGAAAGATACAAGGAAGTTATTTTTAAAATTTAAACTATTGGTAAGCTCCCATGCCCTAGCCACGCGGTTTTGACTTCGTCTGTAACGAATTGCTCTTGAGAACACCTGGGATAGCTGAGAAGGCTTGGTGATATTTAAAGGTCTAAACGAGTAAGCTTCCGTGACATGATAAACTACGACAGGCGGTGTTCTGCGTCTTGGATTCTCTTGTCTTGCGTAGCAGCCAGATTCAGCGTTACCGTTAGCCTGTCGTTACCGAAACGCAGAACGAAGAGGTTCCGGAAAAATATTAAAAGTTGAATGAAAGTAATAACACTGCAACCGAAAACGGATTTCGACAAAAGCGCAGTTGTTTTCAAGGGATTAAACTAACCCTTCTTTGCATTGCGTGCAACCCCCTGAAGCACTCATTGTTGTGACAATATTCAGCTCCTTTGAGTTTACTTAGGGTCTAGCATCCTGAGAGATATATTGGAAAGGATTTCAGACTATTGAGGTCTGGATTCGCAATTAATTACAAAAGCAGAAGAAATATTCAGATGATATTGGTTTTCCAGGGACTGGAGTCTCGTGAAATGTGTGGACTTTGGGAATTTGACTTCGGTGTTTTATCCGTAGCCTATAACAAACAAGATTTTTTCGCGCTTTCTGATTGGGTGTGCACTCACCGCTATTCCGGCGGAACGTTTTCGGTAGAGCGATGCTGTTATATTTTTAATATGGAAAACATGCGCGCTGCTGTTTCTGGACCTGTATATCCATCAGAGGAGGGCCGAGTTCGTCCAAGGACAGATCGTGACCTTAAAATTCAACGTGCTCCCCTTTCTAACTCAATTTCCGGTCAGCCGCATCCCCCCGGGGGCGTTCTGAACTCTCATCCCCATAATCAACCGCCCAATATAACCCTTAATGAACGACTGCGCAATGAAATTAATCTGTGTCGTGGTGATGCTTCAAGCGCACTTTACGTATCTGTAAAGAATTCGCATGGCACTATATCGCCACTGCCTCCGGCCCTCTCACCTGCCAGTCTTTCTCCTACAAATTCTTCCAACTGCAATAGTTCTCGCGCTTCCCCTGCACCACCCGTTATTGCTGATGAGGAGGAAATTACACCATCTTTGTCATATTCCTCTGCCCATCATAACCGTCCTACCGCTCCGCCGAACTTAACAAGCTCGGTGGATGGACCAAGTAAGCCTGCTGACTATGATCCCTTCGAGAAAAGGACACGCATTCGAACTCAGTCTCCTTCCTGCACATCCGAGTCTACGTCATCCTCTACTTCCACCTCGTCAAGTTGTGAGGACGTACCCCTGAGACAGTCGCATACTAATGGTATTCCTATCTTAGAGAAGATGTCGGTTTCGTTAATAGCACCGAAACTGGAGCCGACTAAGATTTCTCCCAACATATCTTCTCCTGCTCACAACTCACCACAAGCAGCCTTAATTACAATTCCGACGCGTGCAGTTGCAACAAAAGTGACAACTGTGTGCTCGCCGACAAAAGAGGCCGCTCCCACGGATATGTCTGCCTTACCTACCGGGGGTGCGAATACCGAGGTGAAAGTCGAACAGAATGCCGAACAGAGTGCTGCTGCATCCCAGGTGACAGCAAAGAAAAAGCGTGCTCCAGCCAAACGCAAGCGGGCGGTTGTAAAGCGGTGGAAACGTGATTCGGAATCCGACTTTGAGTTCGATGCTCGGCTTGGCCCACGTCGAGCGAGAAATGCAGTGAATCTTGTAAAAAGTGTTAAAGAAAAAGCAAAGAGGTAAGTATCTGCCAGTCAACTAAATTAATCATCATTTTTATTCTATTGTTTCGCTTAAAGTGAGAACTGAGGTCTACCCTTTTGTAATTAGCTTTATTAATGTCGCCTGCAATAGATATCATAGTGATTTGTACGCTCTCTTCATCCCAAAGAAAGCAGTGTGGTTTCTTGTGGCGATTTTGGAAACCATGCTGCTCTCACTTAAGTTCGTAACCGTACTTGGCCCTTGAATCTTATATACTTGGTTGTACATTTGCGGTCAGAGCACCAGACTGTGCGTCGTAGTCTTGATCTCCAATATCGAATGCCAAAACCCCCAAAACGCACGATTAATCACACTTCCAAGAATTTTTACGACATTTATTTGTGACCAGTAGCTATCTGCATCATTTTATGCGTATTCTTTCCGACAATAGTATCAAAATTTCTTTAGCATCTGCCAACAGCACTTGAGCATTTATATGTACCGTTAAACTATTGAATATTTACATTTAAAACAGAGTACGGTTCATAATGTTAAAGGAAATCAGCTTCGTATATGTCTATCTAACCTTGTATATCAGAGTTCATGCTTAATTTTCGTCTTTTGGTTGTTGTTGTTGCTCAGATATAGTGTTAAACGAACGAAATTGCAAGTTAACTCTTACCCGTATACCTGGTAATTGGCTAGGCTTAAGGGTGTTGCAGGCAATAATGCCGCTCGTCTGTCCCAGTAAAATGTTGTAGCTAAAACACTGGTAACGTTAATCAGGGGAATTGTGCAGAATGAAGAGTTTCCAACTACATCCAACACTACCGCTTTTGGCTAAATATTCAGAGAAATGTGACTAAAACCAATTTTTTCAACACTACTTGGCACTACTCTTTCCTGTTTGTAGGATCATTTCCCGGCCAAACATCTGGCTGTCTGTAGCCTACCATTTATAAGCGCACGGACTAATTTACAGTTAACGAAGCTGTTTTAATGGCATGACTAAGTGTCCTAGTCTAGATCCTCAGTGCATAGTCGATAAGCCTCAAACCGACGCACAGATAAACGCAGACATGAACCCTCCCTCATCAATTACTGATTACGTTGATAGGCTTGTGCTATTTAACATGTGAAGCTGGTGATTTTGCTGTGAATTAAGTAGTTTTCAATGCGTTCTAGGATGCCTTCTGCTTTGGCCTCTAAACCGCATGTCTTGGACAATTTAATTAATGCGGTCCTATTGTATTTACTTAGGCAACCAAGGCAACCCCACAAGTCTTACCTATTTCGAGCAGTGATGGTGCACACTATCCGCATAAATGGACATATTTCTCCTCGCAATGTTGCGTTCTTGTTGGCATTGCTAAATGCTTGCAGTTGTACCATTAATTGACCCCGGTTCCCGTTTTGGGGTACTTCATAATTTCAGACACAAAGTGTTTCAATATTTTAGTCGGCTTTTTTATCTTCCGGCAAAAGTAACATTGTTCGCGATTCAAACAAATATAATGTCTACGTTGACGGACCCTCGGACTTACCTACAATCGTGATTTTATAATTTGTCCTACATTCCGTCAAATATTCTGCCAGCGATTTTTGTCCACATTCTCTGTATTTTCACATCGTTTATTCAGACTTGCAGCTTCCCGGTAAATTTTTGCTACCAAAAAGATTGGTTTGCGTCCCAGTTCGGTTCTGGTTACCGCTTCTTGCTGTTTCCTAGATCGTGTCTGAGCTAGCCGACCACACTTATTTTCCATATGGCTCCTGTCCGCCAGTGAGAGTGGACCTTTTACATGAGGAATCTTGGGGCTTTTGAGCACGGGTGGGTCCTCAATAGCTGCTCGGATTCTTTGTTCGAGGTTGTCTTTTCTACTAATTTGGTTCAAGAACCTAAAAATAAGACAGCTGTGGCAAGCAAACCTATTTAATTGTGTTAAAAGCATGCCATGTCACAGTGCCGCCATCGGGACTTTCGGCATTTTATAAGGCAGTCGGTGCGCCACACCTCAGCCCTCCGCGCCCTGGTAATACTGTCGGTGCTGGTCCGCGAACGCTTATTCGTCAGACCCAGGAGCCTACTTCTTTCGCAGCTAGCTTTCGCTAAAGGTTCTTCCACTCTCCGTCACCTATCGACGCGCCATGTAACCGGCAGTTAGGCTATCAACAGCACGACTTGTAAGTAGCAAGAAGGCTGCTAATCGGTACAGGTCGTTGCAAGCCTGCCTCCTAGCCAGTTAGGACACGGCTAAAAGCGAATAGAGGTAGCCAGAATCTAACTAGGGTGAAAAAAATATTTTTGGTAGCAAAAATTTGCCAGTGAGCTGCAACATAGTCTGAGTCTGAATAAACGACGTGAAAAGATAGAACATACAGACAAAAATCGGTGGCAGTGGACTTGACGAAGTTTTGGCGGACTCATTATAAAGTCTTAATTGTGGGTGGACTTGGCTCGTCAACGTTCTTCAAAACACGGAAACGGTTCTTGGACCTTCGATGTCCGGTCTCCGTCGCAGGAGAAGCGAATGTATGGAGCTTTCCGGATCCACGTCCACCAATCGTTACGCGCGGTATGTAACCGTCCGTGACATTATTGAAGTCGGTTAGATCACACACGAGCTCAACCATCTCAAGTGCAAGTACGAATGCTCGCCTGCGAAGATCTGTAGTGAAGCATGTGGCTAAGTTAAACTATTTTCTTCTCCGGCGTCTAATACAGTTTACTGATGGTACCGAGGTCTCTTCTTTGCCTGCAACAAGATGGCTGTCTTAGCTTTATAATGGAAGTGTCTAATGGTTGAGCTTGCCTACTAGTAAAGCACCTTATATGGATGGATGAACTGCAATATCCTTTCGGGGTTTTCGCGTCAAACAGAAGCCTTATTGTGATAGAGGACGTTTTCATGCTTCACTGATTCATAGAAAATCCAAAGTTATAGTACTTATTCGGACATTTGCAATCCTATAGGAAATGGCCAGTTTAATCCAGTTCTCTGTGGTGATTAGGATATCTCGACGAGTCCACAAATGCCTTCGTCATCTAGAAAGTGCCCTGCAGTCAGCATCAGTTCGGCAGTGATGAGGATGATGTTGATTGTGATGGCTGGCCAGGCTTTTTTCATGTTATTAATGTTCGATTAATGTTTCGTTAGATCAGAACTCACATGCTGGGTTATTTATTTCCAAGAGGATTATTTCAAGGGTTGTCGTGACTTGGTTCATAGTCACAGAGTCCGTGTATCTAACCGACTAATAACCTTGTAATTCAAACTGGTACGACCTTTTCATGCCTTATATGCACTTCATCTGAATTAAAATGGAGGCAACTTGCATGGGATCGATCCCACACTACCGGCCTTATCGTCTCACCAAGGCTTATATGTCGTGATTAGTTTAATATGTTTCTGATATGCGCGGCCGCCCCTGTAGTTTTTCGAGCGCATTTCACTTCGTTCTTTGACGTCCATAGTTTTATTACGGTTAAATTTCTACTTAAGTAATTTCAGTACATACATGTTTATTTTCTGTCCAGTTATAAAAGTAATAATTCCGCCTACGGTGTGCAACCGGTAGTTTGTTGCCTCGTAAGAAAGACTGTTTTTAAAAACAAGTCATCTAAAAGTTGCGAAGTTTCTATCCTCGCTCAAATCGCTGAAGTATTTCCACCGACTAGCTTGACGGTAGTATGCAGTCCTTCCGAATTCCCGGCCATATTTACAAGCCGGTTGAAGACTTGCTGCAATTAAGAATGCGGGTCCAATTGGATCGGTAGTAAGGTTCAATCGGCCAATTCTCCTCGACTGGCTAATAGTCGGACTCAGTTACCCGTCACAGTGGTCAATGTAAAACAGAATCTAAGACCGTCGTGATGCTTTGGAGCCGAAGGATGTCGGCCGTCTGCGACATTGTAAGTATCGTCTGGAAAAGACAGTAACGAAAACCGCTGCGTAGTTTCTGGCATAAAATGTGTCGCGTGTGAATGTGCAAACGACCGAGTTACAGACACCATGTGCGATACCTCCTTAACCTTCTGGGACGGGTGTGTCATAGAGTCGATTTCGAACTCTTTATTGTTGTGCGACTTCAGTACTGAGTCGACGACTTTCAGGGAAGGCAGAGAGCAAGAGAATTTTAATGCCAAAAAGAAGGGAATGACGTGCCGAGTGAGGATAGCGAAAGTTGTAATGGATGTTTGCGTGCGCCAGCTCATAACCCTGTAGAGTTTGCGCCTGCGCTGTAATTAGAGATCGTTCAATAAAGATGTCCACTTCAGTTCAAGAGCCCTAGTGTTATTTTCTTATTGAATTCCATGTTATGTGCGAAGAAGTTGTAATTGCGGGACTCTGTTTGGGTTATTTAGACCCACCTATAAAGCTTTGTGGTTGCTGAAGTCGTTTCCACAGAAGTGGAAAATATTTGCACACTCTAAAGTAAGGCTTTCATTTGCCTTTCACTTTGGTTAGAGCCTCGGGGTCGGCCTTGAAGTGAGCGCCTGCCTTTATATCTACAAAATATATGTTGTAGCTAAGATGTATTGGCGCCGTACATTTACCTCTTTATAAGCATCAAACGGATTAGTATGAAGTCAAGTTTACTGTCTGTTAGCTTGCCATTGGAATAGCGTGTTTCGAATGGTTTCGAATACGTTAGCCTGCAAAATAAAAACCTTTGCCGATGAAACCAACATATGTGTGTGTTGTAGCCCCTGTTGGATCAAAAGTCCCCGCCGGCATCCAAATTGGTTGGCAGTTGGAAGACTTAGAAAAGCCGCAACGTCAACTGGCTTGAGCTTAAGTTCCACGGGGGTGAGTTGGGTGCTTGGTCGGGAACTGCAAGCGAAAAAGATGCTGACCTCTATTCCGGCAGCAAGAAGGAGTCGGAGCAGAGTGGCCGGAAGGGGCTGCTCCCTCAGCAAAAACACAGGTTGGGAAGAGGGGAGATTGCTCCAATGTAGGTAGGTTGGTGCAGCAGACCTGGGCCGTCGTGAGGCAGGTGGGAACACTATAAAGACGCGTCTGTTGTGGTTACCAAAACTAACAGGTTATTTCTGGTATGCACACCACAACAACTGCTTACATCTTCGTTTGAACATCTTCGTTTTTGCCCAGTCCCAGTCGCCAGCGCTAATGAACGAGTGACAGTGCGGCAGCTTTTGCCTGATGGGGTTAGCAGAAGGATTACCACACTGCTCTTAACATAATTGAGTGGGGCTGTTGGAGCAGGCGGCTGCCCATCGTCGACATTGACGGGGGAACTGTCGTGTTTCAACAGAGTCAGGTCGTGTTATAGTGCACACAGACGGGTTCGCCGGCCCTGTCAGCCACTGCGCCCACCCCACAACAGACAACTGACCGGTTTGGACAGTGGTCTGATTGGGTAGAGAGTGAGGTCGACGGCTCAGCGCATTCTCCTCACAACATGACGTGCTTGAAGCTATCCCGGTGCGCTAAAAGCCGTGGCGTGCAGGCTTGCCAACTGCGCGGTCAGTCTACTGTGTGTTTTGTTGTGGGGAGGGGCTGACTGGCGGAGTGAGATCCAGGCCTCTACATAAAACTAACCCACGCACAAGTCGCCGCCCGTTCACCACCCTGTTGTGGAGCACGCTGCGGCTATCATCGACCGATTGGCTAGGCGGTGGGGGAGAGTGTGAGGTCGACCCTCAGCGCATTTCCTTCCTCATTATAATCAATCTGTTGCGCTTGAAACTGTTGCAGTGCGCTTGGGGGGGTTGCCACCTGACGGAATAAGTTGGACACCGCAGTCGGCCCAATATGTGTCTTCTTGTGTAAAGTGGCTTACTATGAACTAAGAGTCAGGCTGCAATGGCTCCTTCTTAATGTTGGCCTTTATGGCGTTCCCATGCGGGAGCCTACCTAACAAGGTGATGCTGTTATGGCGCATGTTTGAGTGTGTGTTTCGCACACACCGCCTGCGCTCTCCCCTCACCCCTCACCGCCAGTCTCCTCAACCTTTTTATTGACATAGGGTTCAAGTGTAGGAGTAGTGGGAGAGTGGGTAGATTTTCCGCAAGTCTACGCTCACTATAATCCGGCTGGCTTCACCGCGTCTGCCTTCAGCCTGCTGAAGCCCGTGGTGGACATCGTCGAGAGAGCGACGGTCAAACTGTCATAACTGCTCCTGGACATTGCCTTGAAGATGGAGCGGAAAGACTATTCGTGGTGGGCGTTACAGTCAAATCTGTTCACTATCAAGGAGGCCGAAACCCGGCCACGCTTCTCTTGATTATAACTTAGAGGAAGCACATATAGTATAGACCATCATAGCGGCCCATAACTTGGCTGCTCATCGTGCGTGTCTTTTTAATTATGGACTCCAAGTAAGCACAGAGCGCTCCGAGCGGTACTGTAAAAGGCTTGACACACACACACACGCACGTGTTGAGTGTTGGTCGCGCGAGCACCGCCCGTGCTCTTCCCCACCTCCGGTCTTTTTGACCTTAGTCTTGACACTGGGTCCCGGTATGGGAGTGGCCAGAGAGTGGGGGTAGATTCTCCGCAAGTCTACGCTCACTATAATCCGGCTGGCTTCACCGCGTCTGCCTTCAGCCTGCTGAAGCTCGTGGTGGACATGGTCGCGAGAGCGACGGTCAAAAGAACTGTCGGATAGCATTGACACCGATGGTCGGAATGCCATGTCATTGTGGTGACTAAAAAGCGCTTACTAGGGCGTCTTTTGCTTCTACTTTTTCCCCCAGAACGCCCAGGAATGCCAAAGGCAAGGTTGAAAGCAAACTGCCCAGTGGGGCTGAATTGGCCTCCCGCCGACGCTACCTTGAGTCGCCATTCTTCTGTCTCTGCCAGTCCACCTCATCAGCATCCGAAACTGTTGGCGTTTCGGGCGCTTGCGGCGGCGCCAGCAGCGAGGCCGCGAAGGACGTCCTCTGCGATCTGCCCTCTTCAATGCCCGCGCACGTTGTAAACCCCGCCCTGAAGGACTGCTCCTCGGCTTTCTACAGCCTTGGAGATCCTCGCATCACGTCTCTGTGTCCCCTGCTGCAGGAGCGTAATGCCGGCAAGGCGGGCGGCAACAAGGCTGCCCTCTGTAGCGCTGGCGGTGGTGGTGGAGCAGCTGCTCTGCTCAGCGATCGAACCCCCAATGCCGAGCTCCAGTCCTTCTTCGCAAACTCCTTTTACAAACCCACCCTACGGCCTAGCCTCCGTGACGCTCGCCTGCCCGCCACCTATTCTGACACCGCCTGTGGTGCTTGGTGTTGTGTCTTCTGCGGTGAGGACCCCGACTTCCTGCTGATGGGTCCGCTCTACGGTCCCTACTTCCTGGCGGAGCCCACTGCTAGCAAGTTGTTGGCACAGCAAGCTGGTGAGTCACCGCAGCAGTCTGCGGCGTTGTCTGCCCTTCCGCCAGACGTCGTCGTGACGCCCACATCGCCGCCTCGGAAGCCCGCAGAAGTTGTGAGCTCAGCAGTGACGCGATCATCGGCTTCTGCCGCCAGCAATCCCTCCCGTCCGGTAGTCGCGGCGAACACCGGTGGCCTCCGATTGGTCATCAAGGCACTGTCGCCGACTCTGACCGGTTCGGTAGTGGTGAGCAGTGTTAAGACCACCACCACCAAAAACAACAACGGCGGCAGCAGCAGCAACAGTAGTGTTGCTGGCAGGGGACGAAAAAGTGGTGCCGCCGGTGGTCGAAAGACTACTTGCGGCAGGAGAGCCAAAGCGGCAGCAGCAGCGCAGCCCCCCGCACCGTTACCGCCGCCAACAGCACCACAGCAAGCACCACCCTCACGTCTCCGCATAGGCCTCGGCGGTGAGGTCTGGTTTCATTTCGAGTGCGTACTCTGGGCCTCGGGCACCTCCATCCACGGCGATGGCCATATTGGCGGTCTGGAGGACGTCGTGAGCATGGCCTTGGAGGCGGTGAGTGTTTATATATATCGCTTATTTATCCCTCCTGATGGTATTTTTGGGCTAAAGTGATCGATTTTCAATCACTGGTGGCTAACAGAACTCGCTCGTCCCACTGGTGGGGTCTTAGCAAGGAACTTATGTATTATAACCGCCTACTCACAAATTTTAAGTATGTTGAATTACCCAAAATCTTCCAGTTTTCTGAACACCAGCCGTAGACTCAGTAGGTATTGAATAATGGCATTGAACTACAGACGGATCTTCAGAAGGCCACAGCATACAATAACCGCTTAAGTCAGTATGTTATGCGAAATGGCTTTTCAAGCAATCTACGCGAGTAATCGCTTACTTGCAAATATTAAGTAGGGTGAATTCCACAATCTCCAACCCTCTTCACTCGTTCGTCTTTATTCTAGTTAGGGTTAGTGGTTCTACTAGGAAATGTGCCTCAATGACCTCACCCAAAGTTAGGGCACACTCCCCCGACATAAGCTTGCTCGCCGTTAGTCCGGCGGGGGGCTAGCGATGATATTAAAACCTATTTCAGTGTCCCCGCCAAGGGTTTGAATACGCGACCCAATTTACCCTCGTAACTTTTTTTATTTTACAGTATTACTAGCGCGGAAGCCTGGCTTCACCTTGGGCTTCCTTACATGTTGTTGTCCCTTACGTAGGCAAACCCTATGTGAGAACCTCTTAAAATACTTATGTTCAGTTCAATTTTATTAGGGAAATATAGGTAAATACCTCTGAACTCCCTCTTTGTACATAGCTGTGATGCAGAACATGTCGCATTGCCAGTTATAAAACTGCGTTAAGGGGAGCAGAACCTTTGTTGATGTACTTGCAGACGTACTTGATGGACTTCGCTGAGTTGCAAAATTCAACATTGATGTGGGCGTTGAATACTTTTGACAGTAGGGGGCAATACGGCACAATTCAGCGGTTATCAATTACCACCCCACCGGTTCGCCTTTCATTGATAACTGCTTCGAGTCCGCCAATCTCAGGTTTTCGCCTTCTGTAGAGAGGGTAACCATCGCCATCAGTCTGAGTTGCACCTAGGAATCGCTTGGAATATATCCTGGTAAATTTACCATCCTTCATGCAAGGACCGTTGGGATTTATCTGACCGCATGGGCCATGCACCATTTGAGTTTGGATCGTTTCAAGCAGAACAGGGTCAACCGACCAGTCAGGCAACTCTGCACATATGAATTTGTCGACATCAGAAGAGTGCAGTTTTTCCTTTAGCCAGACCAAAATGTGAGCGTGGGCAGTCCTCTCTTTTGCCACTCTACAGTGTACATATGACACTGTACGTCACAGAAAATTTTGAATTTTGTGATGAGTTTCCTCATGGTTTTCAACTTATGCTGGAATACCCGCGCGGACAAATCATGGCGATCCTTTGGCATTTGACCGGGGAGCAGCTCAAAAGTAATTTCAGGCCATGATGGGTTGCAAGTAGAAGTAATGAATAGATCCGGGCGTCCAAAATGTCTAGCGTAAACCAACGCATCCTGAGTTTTCTCATGCATATAGCGAGGTAGACGGCGTTCCCCAGTCCTCGAGATCTTAGCGGCCTCGCCCTTTTTGCTCCTCCACCCCACCCCCGCCCACCCCCGTGGTGTATTCACATCCGTCTGTCACGTCGGATGTCAATCGCGAGTCTGAAACAGCTGCCTGCCACCAATGATAAAGGGGACAAACACAGACACAGTGACACCGACACTGTCCCCTGTGTGATCGACGTACGGACTGGCGCGCGAAAGGTGGGTGGCGCGTCGCGTGTGACTGACATACGGGCAGGCGCGCCTTTCCGCATGCAGAAGGCGCAGTAGGCATTTTAATGTGACCCCTGGGACCAATGATAATGGAGTTCCACACAGAAGCAGTCGAGACTTTTATTAAGTATGAAGATTGCGATCTAATTTGCTCCCTGACATACCCTGCCCATCCTCTCCCCTAAAATCAGGTGCTGTGCGACTGAGGGGCGCGCTTTGCACGCTCCCCAGGCGGCCCCACGAGGAACTGCTACCGTCCCGCTCTGCTTTAGGCCTCATTTCTCAGGCTCTGACAGCAGCAGCAGCAGCAGCAGCTAGGCAAATCGGATGTCCTTTTTTGGCTCATCAGCCGTCGTCAGCCGGTCATATCCGGACCCTAGTGGTTCACCGCCCGAGCCTCGAACTCGCGAACGCTCTAACAATTGAGCCTCGAGCTCGTTGTATTGCCGGTTTAGCTTGGTAGATATTGCCAGTCTATCGGGTACGCTGTGCTGCATGCATGCATTTGACCCGCGTGTTTCCGTAGGCCGCTCCCGTCACCTCTAAGGACTGTTCAACATGCCCTATCAAGCGGTGGTTTAATGCAATCCCCTAATCTTTTGTCCATTGAATACAATTTTTCAAAAGTGAGATAGAAGGTAGATTAAAATTTTTTTCTTAGCATCAACGCCGGTGAGTCTTTATCGACGAGGCATAAGCGGTCGTGTTTATCGATGGCAAGGATGCATAGATGTCCATGGGTCATATGTTGGCTAATTATAGCATACACGAGGCCTGGCGTACTAGCTCACTGTTACTTCTGGCCTGCATAATTAACTCTTCTTATTCTATCCAATCATTTGTTGTCGAATTATTCTGCGCGAGAGAAAAATTGTCTTCGGGAAAAGCACTAAATTGAGTTCGTCAAGCCGATTAGTAGATAAAACATCATTTGAAGATACACGTTTGCCCATTTCCTGACTAGTAATTGTCCTGCGTGAAAAGTCGCTTCATGGCAGTCTTCCCATTCAAGGCTGTTCAAAGTGCATTTTGATAGTTTAAAAATAATTCTATTTTTTTCTTCCCACCTTGTAGGCATGTTCCCACTGTAAGAAACCTGGTCCCATTCTCAGTTGTCGTAGTCGCGGATGCGGTCTTTGCTACCACTTCAACTGCGCTCGCTTAGCAGGTGCTCTTTTGTTTTATTATATTTCTTTATATTATGTATTATTGCTATTTTTTCTTTTCCCACTTCACATCGAGGCTTCAGGGACTGAGTCTTTTTTTAAAATTTAAGATTTGTCATTCCTGTGGTTGTGTCATTTATCTGCATGTACTGAGGCCATGTTTTTTGAGTAGTAACTTCACTCGGGGGGGGGGGGGGCGAAACCGAGTTGTGTAGCTCTACCCTGCCCGGGGAGGAACATTATGGGTCTGACCCCGGGCAGTCGTCGCCTGGCTTGCTTTCCATTGTCCAAATTCGGGGCCAGTTCTCTCCCCAACAAACCATCTTTTTTATTTATGATGAAGGATGGTCGCGCCAAATCGCATAGGGGAGGATTCCAATGTCCCAATAAACAGATTTCTGTAGTTTCCCTGGTGCGGCGGCCGTAATTAATTTTTTTGGGTGTGGCAAATACTCCAAGGGCAGGATTTGTAGGACATTTCTAGTCGCTGCAGGTGACTGCCCCATAAGGGGTAAACTTTCCCCAGCACCCAACTGTTTAAATTCGCGACTTATCGTGCCAGAGGATTTCAGGTTGCCGAAGGCGTTATCTTTCCCACAGAAATGTGTTCAACGCCGTCCGCTCCGCTCCGCCCCACCCCACCAAAACCTCGAAACCCTTACCTGCTGATATATGTACTGGTTTTGCTTGGCCTTCATTGGGCGTCTTATGTGGCCTTTCAGGGGGCGTTATAGTCTGTATGTCTAACTATGTCTATGTGCCGCCGTCTCTTTAACCTGGTTTGTTCCACAACTGCTCATAGTGTCTAGGGTCTCAACGATACTTTCTTTTCTTAATCAACTGAGGTTTCCTGAACACAGTCTGCGGTACTGAACAAGGACAGTTGAGGATGAGATTTTGACAGGCGGTGGAGCTGGCGAAGACGTTCAGGAATGCGCAGTCAGATTGACGGATTTAAGGTATTTCATAGGGAAATCGCAGAACAGGATCATTAGATAGGCTAACGTGTACACGCAGACAGTCAGCGTAGGAAACGAGTTAATGACGACCCTCGAGATATTGTAGCCAAACCCCACGTTGTAGATGAAGACAGAAGTCACCAGAGTGGGGGCTTTATTGTGCATGGAACCCTGCATTGTCGTCTCAGGCGGCAGTGGCTACTGGCGAAGCCAGGGCTAGTGTTGAATGCGTGCAGTCAGGCCTGTGAAAGCGGTGATAGCTGCTTCTACCAGACTGTTAAGCGAATGTGCGATTGGTATGTTACATTGCCCAAGGGGTGTTGCGTATATAGGCCCATTCTGTGTCGGTTGAGAGGCGGGGGTGGGGGGTGGCATGTCCAAGTGGCCCTTCAGTAGCTGCGACTATTTGGACGCGCGGTCGCGAGTGCCAGTGAAAGTTGGTCAAGGGTGTGCCGGTCAGCGAGTCGGAGAACAGCTGTCTGTGAGGAAGCATGATCTTGGAGCAGTGGGCATTAAAAAGGGAAATGGGCACAGCATGGTTAACTGTCCATCAGAGTAAATGATCTTTCTTTCGGCTAAACAGTCGGTGGGGAATGGGGTACTGTTATAACCTTGAGTGTGTGCCTACGTTGACACTGGTTATATCCCCCAGTCGTATGTACGGCAAGGAAGGCAGATAGGATAGCAGAGAAAAGCTTACTGTCACAGTTCCTGCGTATACATCATTTCTGCCTTCTGTGTGTCCGGCAGCTTGTCCTATGCCCGTCAGCAGAGTGTCGCCTCGTGTCAGTGGCAGCGTATTGAAGTTCCAACGGCATTTGTTCCCTATTGGTCCTCCACCAGTGGCCCATGCAGAGAGCCATCCTGCGGCAACATCATTTTGACAGCCCGATAGCGTGTGCAGAAATCCTTTGCGTCCTCGCGAGGTGTCCTCAGCGTGAGCCGTCGCGCCCATGTGCATGCATCTTTTCGTGGCTCCTTGCCCTGCGTTACCTCAGAACCCGGCCGGCGGCTGTCCTCGCGTGAAGGTCGGGCGTCTTCTCCCTTTCTGCCTGCCTCCGCTAGCATCCAAGCTTCCTTTGTTCTCGTACACTCAGGACGGCCCGAGTGATGGCTCGTGTGCTGGGCCGTCCTAACGGGTACCATCGGCAACCGCGGACAGGGGTCGCGGGATTGCTGACGAGAGTGTGTTGAGAGGGGGAAAGTGGCATGTCAGCGATTGTAAGGGAGGAGGAGGCCAGCCAGCATCACTAACACGCGGCTACACCAGAAGTGACTCCAGTCAGCCCCGTGAGGCGTGACAACGTTTGTCTCTTCAGGTAAACGCTAGGTCAGTACATTTTGTCTGCTAGGGGATACTAAAAGCTTCTGTTAGCCACAACTACAGTTCTGCGAGTGC
This sequence comes from Ligula intestinalis, assembly GCA_036362985.1. Taxonomy (NCBI): domain Eukaryota; kingdom Metazoa; phylum Platyhelminthes; class Cestoda; order Diphyllobothriidea; family Diphyllobothriidae; genus Ligula; species Ligula intestinalis. The sequence goes on from JAYGXS010000009.1 coordinate 4,651,559, forward strand.
TGCAAACAAAATTCCTAAATTTTTAAATGCTTGATTATTTCTCCCATACCAGTGGGAACGCATTTACGAAGATTTATAAATAATAATGAGTAACATCAGGCATATTAAGTGCCTAAAAGAATTATAAGAAGTAGTAAGCGTTTGTTAAGGAAATTAAAATTTTGTCGATAATTCCCAGCTTGTGGAGACGTCAAAAATAGCTGTAAATTAGAACACTTAATTTAAAAAGTTTGTTAAGTTTTAAACTTAAAGCAACCACTTTATACAAAAAGAACTTGCCTGTAAGCAAAGTATTTTGTATATTTGAGGATGAATATATTCGTAGTTACTGAGTATTGTTAAGTAAATTGTCTTTTCATTTCGTTATTTTTTGCTCTATTCATGGATCACTGTACCAATTGTCCGTTTGTTCGACCTTTATACCAAAACCTTTAAAATAAGGTATAAAAAACAGAATTTACCTAAAAAATGAGTTTTTGGATATTATTTCCTATGGAACTGGCCATGTTGGTCAAATGTCGAAATGCTTCAAAACAACAAACCACATTTTCGAGCATAGAACATGTGTGCTATATACCATGCATATTGTTATTCCTAAGATTAATAAAAAAGTTTCCATAATAGGTTATATCTTTTAAAAGTGACTTTATTGGATGTTTATCTGATGAACTTCCGCGTATATTAACTTTTTTCAAGGTGATGTCAGAGTGAAATTGGAGACTTTTGACAATTTCCTTAATTTACCTGAAGAAAAACGATTAAATTTGACTGGAGAAGAAAGAACATACCTTTCTCTTTATAACGAATTATTTTTCGCGCAAGGAGATTGATAAAAAGATCTGTGATAAACGTGCGAATGCAAAAAAAACAGGCCACGTAAATGACCATTTTTTGAAATACCTATTATTCTTCTGTCTGTTCCGTTTCTAAATGACGCTTCAGCGGAACCTATTGTTTACAAAAAATATATTTCTACATGACTTACATCCATTAAGGCTTTCTTTTGGCTGTCTGCGCAGATACATGTAAAAACTTTGTTTGCGCATACAACGAGCTGTGCAGTAAAAAATGTTCTACCAAGAATTTTTTGCTGCATTTTTTGCAAAAAAGTTCACAGAATAACTTCATGTAATTTTTTAAACTTTTATCGGTGCTCTTTTATGAAAATAATTGCGATTCCTTAAACTTCGCTTTATTTAAATTTGATCAACTTCGCACGAAATTTTCCTGTACTGGAAAGGATTAATATTCCACCTTTTTTCCTACTTATTATGGAATTCTTCCACAGTACAATGTATATTAGAAGAAAGTTTCGTCCTGTCTTTCCTTATAGCATACGGAATTCCTTTTATATAAACACTATCGCTGAAGCCCGGCTTCGTCTTGGCTTCCTTACCCATTATTGTTCTTTTATGAAGAAAAAAGGTAAGTGTCCTCTGCAGTAAAACCTTTTGAAACAATAAAAACGTGCGAAGGATAAGCAAACAGTAATTAAGAAAGACGGAGAACTGTAATTGCGGCAACGAAGAGAATGACGTACGTAACCACTAAGGGAAAACGTGGTAGACTTAAAAGGGGAACACTAAGGAGGACACACGTAAAAGTAATAATGGGAGGGACGGAGGTAGGGTAAAACGGCGAGGGAGGAACAAAAAAGAGCCGAATTTTGAGTGACCGAGGAATTACAGTAGGGGCGGTCGTAAGGGGAATATAAATAGGAACTGTAAGTAAGTGGAAGATATAACCGTCAGACCAATTCTTCATGGTAAACTACATCATTCGAAATCCCGTTGGGTGCCCAGACGTATAAATTCCGTTTTGAACCAACTCGAGATATGGCAATGCAAAGTTGGCCGTGGGAAAAAGCACGATCCTTCAAGGTGAAGTCCAGCCACCTCGAAGGGTTGACCTTGGGACTTGTTGATGGACCGGAAGTCAAACGCATTTTGCCGAGTTTGCGCATGAACCGAAGGGCCAATGGCTGCTAGAAGGGTCACTGTGGGTCCATTTATCGTCATAGGCTAACCCATGTAGTGGCTACCGGAGATATGAAACTAAGTCCTTCGGATATATGACTGTTGGACCATGGATTTCGACAATGTCCACCCTGTGGTGCGGGAACTGTGACTTACGCATGGCCTAGTTTTAAGTGATTGTGGACTTGCGTTGCATCTACTACACTCACTCACTCTCCCCCCTCCCCTCATCCGTCTATGCCCTTTATCAAGACAGAGTCAAGCAGAGCAAATATAGGGGGGGGGGCATGTTTGTGGCGCAGCCGGAGTCGGCCACACTGACTCAGATTCCACGCAATGTGATTGCCACAAAGTCCACAGGTCTCTGAGTCTGCACCTGCGCGTGTCACCAACGCCACCATTGCCTTCCTCCCGGTTTGGCAATTTCCTGGGAGTTCAATCCGAGTGCGACCCGCAATGTCGGTCCAGTGCATCTACCATGCGACCCGTTGAGGAGGCGCCAATCGGGCATAAAGCACCTGCACAAACCCACGTCATGCCGGGAGTACTCGAAGTATGCCCTCGAAGTGTATCGTGATGGCAGGACGCATCAGTTTGCTTCTACCTCCCCTAGCAGTGAATGTAAAACACCAGACGGGCAGCGCTTTGTCGTTGTATTTGGGTAAGAGTACTTATTGGGGCTGCAGAGGGGTCCTTATGCATTACAACCTCCTACTTACCAATTTTAGGTGGGTTGAATTACTCAGGCGGCCCCACGAGGTACTCCTGCCTGTATTTGGCCTCGGTAGCAGTCTCATTACTGCCCTCTTTTTCATTGTTTCCTCCCTTTCAGAATGCCACTTCAACACTGAACAGTTCACTGTACTCTGCAAGAAGCATTTCGTGTACTCGTGAGAACCGGACCCCGCCACGGCAAAGCTGCCCTCTCCTCCCGTCCTCCACCTCCCTACTTTTTCTATGCTGGTAGCCTGTCTGCGAGTCAAACTAGGAGGTTATTTTACGCGCAAAAAAGCAATGATGCACCATTTCTGTGTCAATGTAAATATTAACTCTAGTACTACTGCCACTAACACCACGACACGTTTCCTCTCATTAACTACCTATTTTTATGCTCCACCCCCCTCTACGCAACTATCTTGACCCCGCGCTTCTACGCCTGTGTTCATACCTATATGAAGATTAATCTGTTTATACCTGTTTACATAAACTTGAGATTGTGTAATAACTAAGTACCTGCATGTATACACTTGCCTCCTCCTCCTCCTCCTCCTCCTCCTCCTCCTCCTCCTCCTCCTCCTCTTGCTGGAAGCGCCACGAAGGTGCTCTTGGTGGCCTCCGCCTTTCTATGTGCGTGTGTGTGTGTGTGTGTGTGTCGTAGCCCATTGCTGGATCAGGATTCCCCGCCGGAATACAAACTGGGAGTAGTTGGGATAAGGAGAAAACCCGAGACCTCGACCAGCTTGAGCCAAAGGTCCGCGGGAGTGAGTTGGGTGCCTGGCTGGGAACTACAGGCGAACAGATGCTGACAGTCGTGCGGAGAAGCGCTGCAGTTCGGACAGCAGTCGGGTGTGGACACGTCGAGCCGGTTTTGGTATTGGCGGAGGAGCATTGAGTAGCCACTGCACAGTTGAGCCAGAGTACAGCGAGAGACCCTCGGCAGATGTTGTTCTTAGGCCGCAATCGCAGGTCAATAGCCACCCAAAACGACCGGGGACAGTAACCTTGTTTCTCCTCGACAACTGCTCTCTGGTGGAGACGCTGGAAGCCTGTCTTGGTGGCAGAGCTATCAACGGGTAAATCAGGGAGAGACAAGGCAACAGCTTCCTTGTGGAGAGCTCGAATAGACGGCCTAACGTTGTGGCTGGGCTCAGGAGCGTGGAAACGGTGGTGATTAGGATGGCCGGGTTGCGATCAGGTCCACCAAAACTGCTGGCCTATGAGTGTGTTGTGATGGGCGACTGGCAGGACAGAAGCCTCTATATGAAGATGGATCGATAGGCAACATTTTATAGCAACCGCTAGTTGTGCGGAAGGCAGTGTTCGGTGTTGACTGGAGGCTGGAAGAGCTGATCGTAGGAAACCAGATTGGTGCCGCATAAGTGAGGTGCAGCTTGGCCAGCGCTTTGAATGTGGTCGTCAAGGTCTATTTCGCGCAGCCCCATGATGTGCCTGCTAGAACCTCGAGGACCTTGGTGCAGCGGCTCACTTTGCCTGCGACCTCCCTTGCATGGTCCGCGAACGTGAAAAACGGATTGAAACGCACGCCAAGGAGCTTGGGCTTGCGGACGAGCGATAAGGGCGCACCGTTGACGGTGATGGCCGGGTGACAGTTGCACTCCTTCGGATCCAGCGTGAAAACACGATCGTGGCGGCCATTGATATAAGCCGCCAAACATCAGACCAGGCCAGTCGGGACGTTCTTAGAGACCAAATCCTGCAAGAGCGTTCTGTGTGCTCGGCTATGCGCCCACAACTTCGCTACCTTTACGATTGCACCGCTCTGCGTTCCTTCCGTCTGTTTTTGAGAGTCAATTTTCAAAACAAGTATAGCTGGGATAGAAGATAGGCCAATTGTTTGTGTGTTCGTTTACGCTGGCCTTTAACGTCGGTGGAACCGCAGACTGTAAAAGAAGTCGCCTATTATGTGTTATAATTCAAGTGTCTCTATGGCATCGGTTGAAGAGGATGGATGTGGGGAGGGGGAGGGGAGGTAGTCAATTTATGACTGGTGACAGGCAGAGGTCAAATACTTGGTCATCTTTTGCGGCTGACATTCTTCGCCATTGTTTTCATCGCGTATATTCTGCACAACGAAGGAGAGAGTGCACTCACTTGTACCTGTTTCGGCTGTGATCTAGCCGACCTCGATGATTTCATGGACGGTACTTCTCCAGGCGTGACGATTGGCGGCAGCGGATCTGGAAATCTCCACACACGCTCTTCTCCAGCGACGGAGACCGAAAATCGAAGGTCCAAGAACCGCTTCCATGTCTTGTCGATTCCGGTCTTGACTTGCCCACCTCTTTACTGCCTCCAGGTAAAATATGCGAGTTCCAAGAAGCAGTTCAAAAGAAGAGGATGTGACTACTGGAACAAGAATTTTACTTCCCTCACTCCAGCCTGGAGTCTTTTACCGGATCTGGTGAAATTTTGGACAAAGCAACTACGTCGGAGAAACCAGGAGATTACTCCGGATGCGAATGATCGAGCATGCAGCGGTGGTGAGGAAGAAAGATGCCAACTCCAAGGATGCAGCTCACTCGACGGGACCCGGCCATATTTCCAAATTTGTCGAAGTCGAAATCTTCGCAAGAGGTGAAAACCGCGTGAGCCACAAGCTGCTGGCATCATGGCTCTCAAGCCCCCGGTCCATCAACAAGCGCAACGATTAGTCGTTCCCATACGGTGTACTGAGAAGTTTCCTGAGCAAGAGACTCAGTCACGTGGTAAGGGAAAGGCGCCGCAACAAATCTAACGACAGCGGGCATAATCCTCGTGGAATTATCAGGCCCGTATCCGACGCTGACAACGCAATTGTGGCAATTAGTGAGTCGAACGCGAAGTTTTAAACGTATGAATTGGGCAATTGGCATCCCAAGAAGTATAATTATGTAGAGAAAGCACTTTGGGAACGATGGTTTATTCGGTGAAGTTTTGGCGAAGTTTCAAGCCAGTACCGCAACGATTAAGACCCAAGCGGTGGCTACAGAAGTGGATAGTTATCGTACGCACGTAGATAATCACTAAGAACTACAAATACCGCTCAACCTATGCATGTTTCAAATCTATCTGCGCATAACTATGACTGTGCTACCAGTACCTATGATTAAGGATTCCCGACGGAATCCGAAACGGCAGGGAAATAAAACTCTTGTTCCAGTGGTCGCATCATTTTCTTCTGAGGTAAAACACTCGGTCATTTTTAGCCACTGTTTTCGACTCGTATATTTTGCTCAACGGAATAGAGAGATTGCACTCACTTTTACCTGTTTCGGCAGTGATCTAGCCGATCTCAATGATTTCACGGACAGTACCCCTCCACGCGTGACAATTGGCGACAGTGGATCTAGAAATCTCCACACGTCCTCTCCTCCAACGACGGTGACCGAAAATCGAAGGTACAAGAACCGCTTCCATGTCTTGTCAATCCCAATCTTGACTTACCCACCTCTTCGACGCCTCCAAGTGGGCTGCTGCACTAGATCGAGAGCAGCGTAGCAAAGCTGATGAGGCGGACGACGACGAAAGTGCTCAAATCACCGTCTTCGTCTTCCTCGGATTGCCTGAGATAGCCTCCAGATACTATCGCAACGAGTGCGGACTGTCTCATTTGAGACGAATTTGGTATAATTTACCCGAAGGATGGTACTCAGGCCGCGGTGGTCTTCGTCCATCTTCCTTGCGCAAAGCCCAGTATTCACACCCCTAGACGAGGACTAATCGGACGAATGTACGGAGCATACGAACCGTCATGGCAATAGAAATATAGCGTCGAGTCCGTAGGCACTTTCGGACGACTGAGAAAACCAGGTGGGCGGCATCAACTCGGGAGACAATGTCGTCCTTGTTCTGCCAATTCGGTAGCAGCCTCGTCCCCGAGGTATTTAAAGCTGTCTATTTCTTCAAGTTAACGGTCATTTATTCCCAGAGATGCCTTCTTCTGGTCATGGATGCAGCTGGAGAATAACCTAGTCTCCCCAGTATTTATGGATAAGCCGACCGACCAGCGATCTCATTTATCAGTGACAGTACAGAATGTAGATTGCCAAAGCTTGGAGCTAGGAAAGCTCTATCGTCGGCGTAGTCAAGATCAGTCAGCCGACGTCCGGGTACAAGCTCAACGCCGTCCTCTTCACGTAGGGCATTCCCAAGAATCCAAGCAAGGACTTAGTTGAATAGAATGGGCGACAGGACCCAGCCTTGTCGAACACCAGACCGAATATTGAATGGTTGGAAAAGATTGTTGTGTACCACCAACCGACTGTCCAAGTATCTCAGCCAACTAGTGATTGGAATGGTCGCAGTATTTGACGCGCTCTGGAGGCGTTCTTTCAAACTGAGGCAAATGTTCGCATCCCAGGCAGAATGAGAAGGCATGTCTGTTAGGAGTGAGCCAACTGCAGGCTGTCTTGATGAATGCCTCCTGTGGACGACAGCCAATAATGATTCCGTCTTCAATGCGAGTGGTCTCAATGTTATGTGTCTGCGCTGGTGACTCTGTAGGCGTCTAAGTAGTGGGTGTACTCGGATCACTACAGTCATCAGGTCAAACCCCAGGTTGGAGGTAAAAAGGCAGAAGGCACCGGTGAGAGAGGTTTATTGTGTACAGAACTCCCTATTGCTGTCCCAGGCGGCTGTGGCCGCTGGCGAAGCCATGGCTAGTGTTGACTGCGTCCAGCCAAACCTGAGAGAGAGAGCATGAGAGAGTGGTGGCAGCTGCTTAGGTAGGATTGTGTTGCAGGTTCACGTGTTCTGTCATTGGTGTGTTGCAATTGCCCGAGTGATGTCGCCTGCAAAGGCCCTCTGCTGTCTTGACGAAATAGGTGGCGTGTTAAGTGGCCCTTAGGAAGGCGTGCTTAAATGGACGCGTGTGTATGCGCGGCTATGTGTGTGACTGAATAAGCTGAGGTCAACTGTGGGGAGCCGACGGCCAGGGGACGTTGGCGCAGCTGTTATTGGTAAGCCAGAAGCTGCTGCACGGTCAAACCTCGGGGGACGGAAGCGCCATTGAAAGAAAGCGTTGGAACAGTTGTTTGTGTCGATGCATGTCTTTAGTGCGGCAGCCCTTGGAGAACGAAGGCATTGTAGCTGTCCGCCACAACTGTCTGCACTCGATGACCTTATAACGCTGGACGGATATTCACTTGCACACACAGACGTACGCACACGCGAACGTGCCTCCCTGCGACCACGCAGCAGGTGACCTCAATACTCGAGTAATCCAACGCACCAATCATGCAACACTTAAACTTGCTCCACAATCAATTATAAGTCACTGTCACACCTCAGACAGGAAATTTAACTTCGTAGCCGCGAAGATAGTCGCCCACGCCAGCAAAAAGACAGGCCGAGGATTGATTGAATCCTGGCTTCGATTGAGAACTCGCTCAATCGATTTATCGATCTGGCGCCGGCATGCATCGCCCCGCACAGGCATCTCCGGACTAACGTCACTTGTGGTTGGTTGGCGCCTGCCCCTCATAATTGTTGCTTGTTTTTCTGTCGATGCTTCTATACCTGACGATGGACTCCAGTAGGAGTTTGGAAGTTCGGACGAAAAAAAGCATGATTCAGGTGATCGAAGGGCCTTCTTCTCCTCTGCCTTCTTTCAAGGCGTGCCAACGCCCCCCCCCCCACGTAGAGCAGTAACTGCGGCCTCGCGCGATGCGCTAGCACGGCGTCCCACGCTTCATTCTGCCTCCCTTCCCCTCCCCACACTGTTTCGGGTCGGACACATTAGCAGTGCAGTCGCTCGTGGGGAGCAGGCGTCTTAACAACAAAACAACAACAATCAGATAGCTGTGCAAAAGGTCCGTGCGATTCTACGCAAACTTAATAAATTATGCAAGTAAAATTTAATTGGCCTCTCAAAGTATACCATAGACAGCGCCTGCGTTCACAGGAGTTCCTGTTGTAATTACATGACCTCGTCAGGAAATAACATTTCTATCCAAAGCAGCCTTTGATAGCTTACTTGAGGCGCATGTCAAAGTACAAGTTTAAGGGTTTGTTTAACGTACTCGGAATCCCCTTTGACGACCCTTCATATGCAACCCCGAGAATGTTCTTGAACGCTTGAGAAGCCTATGGACATAACAAAACGCTATGTTCGTTTCCGTTGATGCTCCTTTCTTCAAATTGATAATGAGACAAACAGCCAAGACAAGTGAATACTTGAATCTAGGCCGCAAGACTCACAGGTTCCACAAATATTTGCGGACGAAATTCGTATGAAGCGCAGGCATTGAGTCTTTCATGAACTTCCCATGCAGGATGCTACTAAGAGCAACACAATTTTGAACGCTTAAACAAAATGCTCGAATACAATCGGCTCGTTTTGCCGACATCTTACTAATTAGCACCTTCCCACTACTCACAGGCACAGTAATAGCTTACTATTATGCCTAGTATTTATTTAGTGACTCACTTTACATAGGCGAGCATGCCCGAAGGGCCACTGCTGCTAACGCGTGCGTCTGCACTGAAGGTGACCTCCGCAACAGCTAATCACAGATACGCAATGGTTGGTCTCACCCGGTGGCGAATAAGACGCATGCACGCCTTGTTCGATGCAGGCTCTCCGGCCAATAACCTTTAAGGCAACCAGACAATGCCCGTTCTCGCTGCCGCTCGCATGCCTGCTGCTAAAACCCTGCTTGGAACACGACTGGCATCCTGGCTGGTGGTGTTCTCCCACGCCAGACTTCTTCCATCTATTCTCCTTTTCCCTGTGTGCACAATTTACTGTTCCTAACACTCTGGCCTTTCCAAGACTTCTCTTCTACACCCAGTAACCATGGTCTGAAGATCGCAGTTGCTTCGGTTTAACAAACGTAACCCCCTGCGATATGTACTTGCTCGGAGTTGACTACTGTTGAAATGCTAGTAATATCAGATCAGAAGACTGGTTACAACTTCCGACGCTGCCTGCTCAAACAAGTCTTCAGTCCTTCTGTAGACAAAACAATTCTCCTTTTATTCGCAGCCATCTTCTGCCTCTCCGAGACTCAACTTAGTCTGGGAGTGGTAGCGCAAAAGGCTTCACTTGCCTTCACATCAAAAAATTCATGGTGAAAGCCTGAAGCATCAATTATCGCAGTCTTTCACGTTTATGTGAACCGAGAATTGTGATTGGCACCCTTGCAACCTGACGGCTAATCAGCCAATTGTGCGTCGGCTTGCAAACTGCAAAAAATGCAGGCATGTTTGTGTGCTTATTTTCGCCTGCCTACCACGAAAGTTGAAGGGCATTCTATTGATTTTGACCAACAGTCTTCAAACCTTTGCAATTAGTATTCACCTCCCCCCATAAGACTTCCAAAAGTTCAGATTGCACTATTTTAAGGCAGATAGTACTGCCTGCAGGGAAAGGGGAGATTGGAATGGCCATTTCTGGCTTATTAGGCGTCGTCAGCCAGTCATACCCAACCCCAAGTGGTGCACCGCACGAGGCTCCAACTCGCCACCTTTCTGACCAGAGTCTAACGTCTTACCACTGGTCCATGAGCTCGTTGGCTTGTCGGTTTGGATCGGGAAGTGTTGACACTCGTTGATGAACTTTAACCGATTGCGGGTTGGGGCCTCGGGCGCTGCACCACTTGGGGTTGGTACGACTGGCTGACGAGGACAGCTAAGCCAGAAAGGGTCTTTCCCGTTTCCCTTGGCTTTGTCGGCAATGCTACGTGCCTAGACTACTAGCTGCTACGGTCGTCAGGGCCTCTGTCGAAGTCCAAGGCGGAGTGTTATAACTGTGTGTTCCTGTGTAAATACCGGTTATGTCCCCCAGTTACATGTTAGGAAGAGAAGCCAGAACATGATAACCGATAGTTCTTTACTGTCATTTGTACTAGTACATCAGCTCTGTTTCCAGTGTGTTCAGCTGCTTGTCTTGTGCGGTCGATCTGGTCTCGGTGGCAGAGTCTCGGGTCGTCGGCAGCGTGTCCAGCATCAGAGTGGCCGCCTTCAGCGGTGGCAGCATATTTAAGAGCCGGTAGTCATTGATCCCCATTGGCTATCCACGAGCGGCCGTGCGCGCGCTTGTTTACGCGTGCCTGTGCATCTGTCCTCAGCGTGACCTCAAGATAGCAGCAACATAGCCCCGGGGCAGTCTCGCTTGCGTGTGCCTCCTTTGTCCTGGCCTAATATCCGCCCTTTGAAGATCGCTTCAAACTGCATGAACCGGTCGTCAGTCAGGTCCCTTCGTTCTGGTACTCTCAGGATTGCTCGAGTGATAACTCGCATCTAGGCCGTCACAACACAGAGCGGGGTAGATGAGTCCCGTTAGTGGTCAGGTGAACGTAAATCAACGAGTGTCGATGTCCCCTTGACCTCAACCGGTGAGATAACGAGCTCGTGGCTCAATGGTTAGGGCGCTAGACTCTGATAAAATGGTCACGAGTTCGAGGATCGAGTGCGGCTCCGATTGGGTCTGGGTATGACTGGCTGACGATGGCTTATAAACTAGAAATTGCCACCATTTCCGACTCCCATGTCTCTGTCGGCAATGCTATCTGCCGCTGTACGGTTGCTGTCAGAGCCCGATAAATGAGACCCTCGGCAGAGCGGGTCGGGTGACTTCCCTGAGCGATTGCTGAACGTTCATCGGTGATGCACTATTTTAAGGTGTTACATGTAAAAGGGAGGCTACACCCAAGCCAATATGGGGAGTTGCTTATGCACGGCTTACGCGACTTGGCAATTTCACAGAGGTATTATTTTCACACAGAGCAGGGGCTTCAATGGCTAATTGAGATTTACTTTCCCACACCGGCGCGAATAAACATTTTGCCATGGAATTCTCGCGTAAATCGATCGCCAATTTGTCGAGTGAAAATACCAAAAATAGCAGATGGAAGTACGCTGGCTTTACCAGTGTTTGCAGCCGCTAGCCGCCTTTTCCTTGTTATGATAGGAGAACGGGGGTTAGCATGACAGTCATAAGTTTAACCTATCGAGGAATAAAGGTTGATAAGATTAATCCTTGTCACTGCGATGTTCAGGCCCGATTCCTTAGGAAGGCCAGAGTGGTAGGAAGAGTTTATTCTGTACAGAAGGGATGGAGAATAGGTAGGAGCAGATTTTACTGTCAGACGAATGCACGTCCGCAGGCTAGCGAGCTGCGTCTGATGTCCCAGCCGGACCAAAGTCACCGCATTGAGGTCCTTGTGAGTTTGCCTGCAGAGTAAAGGACCAGACGGACTGAGGCGTGACTTTACGTGTTAAGGATATAGATCTTAATTGGAGTTGACCCAAGTGTGAAAAGCTCTAGGCATTTGGCGGGATTTGAACCCGCGCATCAGAGAAAGCCTTTGCCAGAGGCTAATGCTGTACCGCTAAGCTACAAACGCCCGCTTCACACTTGGGTCAACTCAAATGAAGCAAATCTGCCAAACCAACTTAACAATGAAGTCAGCCTAGTAGTCATTCTGGTGGATTCTAGATGATTGCTTAGGAAATCCTGCTTGGGCAGTCAACTTGCTCCCGTACTGGTGGATTCCATATGGGCGAAAAGTTGAGCGAGTAATATCGATCCAAGTGTGATTAAACTCATGGCGTGAAGTGGGCGTTTTTAGCTTAGCGGTAGAGCATTAGCCTTCGACAAAGGCTTTCGCTGATGTGCGGGTTCAAATCCCGCCAAACGCCTAGAGTTTTTCACACTTGGGTCAACTCAAATTAAGCAAATCTGCCAAACCAACTTAATAATATAGATCTTAGGTGTCACCGCCGAATGAGAAGAGAGGCTTCTGTGGGATAGCGAAGCAGACGGCGCTAACCAAACCAGACGAACAATGTCACCTCGGCAGTTCGCCGCTAAAATGTTCGCCTTCATCAAGATTATGTTTTGGCTTTACCTATGGCATTCTTAACTCTTGAACGTGCATTCATGTTCTAGTCCGCTTACCACATTTATAAATGCTATTTTTAGTATGTATTTCCTTCAAACAAGGTTATAGTCAAAAGTGACGGCATTTCTTTCCCCGGCCTTGGATACCCAACATATTTAAATGAACTCCTCGACAAATTGGGCTTTCATGGTGACTTAGTAAGAATCAATGTCCTAAAGAAAGGGACACTTTCAGATCAAATGACCGGTATGGTATCTGAATTTTTTCTTGTTATCGACGCCGCGAGTTTTTTTCACAATGAGGTCAACTAAAGTTTGAGAGTAGTGGTTAAAGACTCCCTGACCATTCGATCACACTAACAAATGCTAAAGTCAGCTTAGACTCATTAAGTCGACATTTTATTCCTCCTACGTTACGTGCCTTTTCAGAAAGCTCAGGTTTTTTTGTCAGTCCTCCGTCCTTGGCTCGAATCGATGAATATTCTCGAAAGACCCATGGTTCATTGACTTTTTGACTGAGTGGTGTCTTGTCACCTCTGTGTACATCCTACTTAGTTCAGCCAGCCCATGTTATCTTGTTTTATCAAGCCGTCTTGTATGGAGTATCAGGTAACTGATAATTTGTTGGCAAGGCCGCCCCCCCATTCTCATGATGAGTCAGTCGCCCAATAAAGCACGAGCGCGCGTCTCCCATGCTGCGTGCCATGAAAGTGCATTCGACAGCGTCCTGTCCTGGCTGTGGCCACAGAGCCCTCGTCAGATCTGATTGGACTTCTAGACCTTTCACTTCAAGCTGATTGGACAGAATATTAGCCAATCTGAACGGGATGCTATGAATACACGCAGCCCCCCAGTGAGAAGGATTTGCTGGCTTTTTATACGTTTCTTCGCAGTCGGTCGTGTTTTCCTTCTCCCATATGTTGGTATTTGAGACCACAACCGGGCAAGAGTACGATTAGTGTTAAGTCTAAGTGCCAGACCGGGTCATAGCATACTTATTCTGTTGGAATGACTCCCGTTAACTTATTCGTATGATGAATTGGGGCCACTTTGGCTTCACATGCTGGAATGTTTGCATCAAAAAAGCCACTATCTTCCCTTTTCACAGGCCTTCTGTTTTGGCCAGTGAAGCGAAACATTATAAGCTTTTTGAGGTTTTTAATAATTACAAGCGGTGAACAACTGCCCTGTCGGGCTTTAAAGGGCGATCTGAAACTAATTGTAATCCAATAGCCGAAGTACGTATAAAAACATTTACGAGAAAAAGTTCATTTGATATAAAGAAAAGGTCATAGATACGATTTCACCTGACGATCATAGACACATTTATTGGTCTAGTTTATAACTATCTTGCACGCTTGCGGAACTTCAGTATTCTTTATAAAATTTAATTTCTCTTAACAAAGTATTTGTACTTTTTGCATTTCTTTGAAGTTACATATTTGCCCATGGGTGTTCAAAGTTTTCGTGCATGCGTTAATGCCAGGTTGCGAGCAATGATCGGTCTTTCGCAACTTTCGGCTATTTGCATGAATTTCCAGCCGCGCTGTAGGAATGAAGGAAATTTTGCGGTTTTCGTACCTACAGTTCAATTGTTTGCCCTGGATTTCAACGAATGGGAATTATTCAAAGGACTTCGATCGCCGAGCATTCTTCTCCGCACCTGGGTGCTACAGACATTTCCCGATTTTTGTCTTTTTAGTATCGCAGGAGGTTAAGTAAATGGAGTAAACCCGAGTAGCTGCGATCTTCAGGCCCGGGTCCTTTCGGGAAGAGAAAATATGGGGGTCAGAATGGTAGGACAAGCTTATTCTGAACAGAAGGATTGGAGAAGATGTCGGAGGAAGCCGTCTGTCGGACCGCAATTGCAGCCGCGAGGGGAGCTTGGTACAAATGGGTGAGAGCGTAGGCAGGCATCGCAGTGAGGTCCTTTGTGTGTCGGCCGGGTTAGCCTACGAGTGCGTGCGTGTTAGTGGACACAGCGAAAGGCAGGCATTCACGCGGAACATACGGCTATCCTAAATGTAGGCCAATACTTGCAATCACGTGACTTCATGTCTACCGTGTCGCCGGAGGTAAAGCCACTACGAAGGAAATGAACATTTTTGACTTATTTTGAGGGCGTCTGCATGTCTATTTATTGCATCGGTCTTCTGTCTGTGTAAATCCGGCCCCCAGAACTTCAAGAAGGCCTTTTCTTTGAATGATTTTACTATCAGCGTTGGCGCCACGAAGGTGTGTAGACTTCACACTAACTATTTCGTCTTCTTGACTTTTCTAACTCTGTATCCAGTAGTCACGCGTTCTTCAAACCCGATGATAACAACTATCAAGGCAGTCGGGTACTATTAAGCAAAATAGTCAAGGATAAACAATTTACAAACCTCAACAGTGGATACACACAGTCAAGAAGGAAGAGAGTCGGTCAAGTGGATTGACTCTACACAAAGGAGCAACACACGTTCCACAACAATGCCACTCATGGCAAACCCAATCTTGGGGGTACGTGTATTTGTTTGTGGGAGAGGCCGGGTCTGTCACTTTTATGTAATTTTAGGAGGCAGTTCCTGTGGGCTCCCATTGGTCTGAAAACGCCAGCGCGGAAGCGAGGGGCATGAACAGAGGCAATACTGTGCCGGCAGAAGGGGAATTGCAAGCGTTTGAGGTCAGCTGTGGTGACAGCTGTAATCGAATCAGAGGGGGAGGGGGAGGCAAAAGCAAGGGGAGGGTGGGGACAATATTCAAGCACCACATAAGTGGTACTTGGCCGGGGCACTAGTTTTAATACCAGTGTGCTCTTGACACGGTTTCATCTTGATGCAGTGGGGGGGGGGGTGGAAGCATAGTGGGAAAATGTGATTCAAGAGCAAGTGAGCCGAACGAGTGGTGGGGACAGTATTCAAGTGCCACTTGGCCGGGGAACTAGTTCTAGTGATAGCGTGCATTCGTCTGGAAACAGAGAAGTCAACAGGAGCAGAATTCTTGGAAGAAGGGGGCTCGGCCACGCAGTTCAGAGGACGAGGGAAGAGTCATTCGTAAGGGGGAAGCAATCATAGTAGGTCTAGCGGAAGTCTATGGAAATCGACGTGGAGAATTTCAAACTTTTTAAGCTGGAAATAACGCTAACATTCATGTTTTACTTATGATGTCCGTAGACTCGGACCTTGAGGTAACGTTTAGCTTTTCTTCTTGATACATTTTTACAATTAGAACGAAACTCTGCATATTGTTCAACTTTGTAATCTCCTGAGAAATTAATTTCTGTTCGCGGTATATATCAGTATATTTAAGGTCTATAGGCGTAGACCGAAATTTTTGAACTTTCAAAACCGGTATATCAGCCAGAAAGCAGACAGGGAAAGCTGGGGGACCCACTGATGAGCCGGACCCCTCGCAGCTGTATAAAACAGCGGCAGAATACCGGCGAAACACGTGTCTGGGCCGTTTATCGAGTACCTAGACTGTTAGTTTGGTAAGTAACAACACCCTGTAAATAGCCTATCTGGTCTATCAGTACAGTTATTAAGCACTTCTCTGCACATCAGTTCTGACAAGAGCTCGATTCAACCCTGGCATTTTTGACTCTCCTGCTGTTCGCAGCTTCTACTTGCGATCTTTCACATGTCCCAGCTTTTTTGCATGAAATAGCCATAGACGTATGCAGTAAGTCCTTATTCGGAATACTTTTGATGAATCACTTTTTACTATTTGAATAATTGCTAGGGCGATTTGGCAAATTTGCTTAATTTAGCTGACCCTTTTGTGTTAAAAGATCGCGGCCTCGGTGCGCCGTGAAGTTAATCACACTTGGATCAATTGTACGTACTTAAATTTACGGCGCACAGTGAGTCACGCAGCTCAGTGGTAGAGCGTTGGCTGCGCAAAGCCTTCCCTGCTGCGTGTGTTCGATTCCCGCCGAGGGGGCAAAGGAACCCAAGCCCGGCAATGTTGAGAGACCCAGGTTGATGATTCGACAAAGGAGGCAGGCTCACCGGAACAAATTAATTCATATGCTGGCGTGTCGGAGAGCTCAATGGACTCAGCATTGTCAGAGCATGTTCACTGCAGTTATTCCCAACAGAACCAGAAGCAGCATGTCATAACCTGTTTTTCGGCCTCGGTCTGATTGGCATTTTTTGCTCTCTGTATCGGCGGCCCCTTGGAGGATGTCTAGCAGGCTGCGTGCGTTATTACTCACCCTCTCGATGGTGGAAGGGTGGGTGAACCTCTGCCACTGTTGTTCGGTTCATTGGCTTTTTTCTGTATCGCCTGTGCTTCGTGTGTACTTAATGACGAAGTACTTTCTGAGCTGCAGGCAGGTTGACATCTGAATATTGCGCCATCGCGCTGTCGTGCCACGCGTGTTAAGGCGTGGCCAGACGTAGCTAGTGCTGGTAGGGGAGGCCCCCGAGATCTCATTTCCCTTCTAAGGGATGGCAAAGAAACAAACAAATTCATAATTTGGTTAAAATGGTCCGTTTAGTCGACTTATACAGCACCACCTGTGCCAAGAGGTCGGTTTTTTAAGAGCACTTCTAACTCAATTGATTAGAAGTGTTATAGGGACGCGAGCGGCGATGCACTCAGAGCCTACGGCCTGGAGTCATACGTGCAGGCAAACAGCGAACGCTAACGACCGCTATCGCAGGGGGTTAAGTTAGGTAAACTGTGCAACTGCGATCTTCAGACCATGGTTACTTAGTGCAGGAGAGAAGTCGGCGAAGGACAATGTAGTAGGAAGAGTTTATTGTGTACACAAGGGAACGAAGAGTAGATGAGAGAAGTCTGACTTGGGAGGACACATGCGCTCAGTAGGTTGACCGGGTCCCAAGTGATTGTTTGAGAGTAGTCAGGCCAGGAGACAGAGAGAGTGCGTTTACTGGCTAGATCGGCCTGTGATTGGTTGGACACCGTGCGGGTGGACAGTGTGTGGGTGGAAAGCGTATGGTTCAACACCATTGTTGGAAAACGTGGTGACCACAACGACCTTGAGATCCAGACAGATTGAGGCCACGACCGGAAAGCCAGACACAGACAGGCAACGGCCCACTACAATTAATCCCCCTGGAGACCATAACGAGGATACTGAAATAATCTGAGTGGAGGAAGAATAATTAAGGTAAGTGAGAGAGATACTTACCAAGGTGAATTTGCAGAACCACGTGGGCGTCTGAAGAAAGCCGCTGGTCCGGTTAAATGTCAACAGCAAATCAGTATGCCGTATCAGTATGAGTTGAACCAAAGAGTACCATTGGCGTTGGAAGCAGTACCACCTGTTGAGAAGACGGTCTGGGGTGTTGGTACTCGGCCGGGAACATCTCTGTTGGATTGGGAAATAACCATGGCCTGGGCTGAATGGGCTATCGGCAGTACGTCGCGAATGCCAATCACCAAATACGTAGGGACACGTCCGTAGATCGCCAAATGCGTAGAGAATACGCTGGGACAGGTCGGGAAGTCAGCAACTTCGCAGAGACGGCAGGCCACATCAGAAGTTGAGTGTTCATCTCAGGTTAGAATGTCACCAATATCGCAGGGGGTTAAGAAATGTAAACCATGCAACTGCGATCTTCAGACCATGGTTACTTAGTGCAGGAGAGAAGTCGGCGAAGGACAATGTAGTAGGAAGAGTTTATTGTGTACACAAGGGAACGAAGAGTAGATGAGAGAAGTCTGACTTGGGAGGACACATGCGCTCAGTAGGTTGACCGGGTCCAAGTGACTGTTTGAGAGTAGTCAGGCCAGGAGACAGAGAGAGTGCGAAGTTTGAGAAACCCTCGCGCGAAGTTTGAAATTGTTTGCGAATTTCAAGTCTCTCGAGCCTACGTGTTTTTAGTCTCTTGCTCAGTATAGAAGACACGCTTCTTGGAAATTATCCAAGAATTGACTATATATTTCCAAAGTTTGGAATTTTCTACGTGGAAATCTGAATCCGGTCGCTCTGAAAAATTTCTCCGCTGTGAATTATTTCCAAAGTTTGGAAATTTCTTCTTGGACGTGTCGATTTTGTGAAAAACTCCTCTGTGCCACAAAAATCTGCACATCTCCGAATTTCACGCCGAGGCTGAGTCCTTATATCACTGTGTTGTGATATACCCTTATCCTAATATTGTCATAATATTTAGGATAAAAGTGACTCTCACGTTAGGAT
>JAYGXS010000009.1:4680249-4703501 GCA_036362985.1 Ligula intestinalis
TTAGCGGTGGGCCAGAAGAACGGTCGCATGCTATCGGCCAGGAATATTCTGGAAGGGCCAGAGGCTTATAAATAGGCTGTGGTGGAAAAGCTAAGGAATCTGCTGTCAGCAGAACCGGCTGGTTACCTTCTTCTGCTTATTAAACGGGGATTATAACAACAACCAATGACAGCTTTGACGTAGTGGCTTTCGTGACAGGCAGGCTGTAGAAATTTTGGAGCTGCGTTGGTCTACTCTGGACGGTCCGCTCTGGACGGCAGACCCGCAAATATTTTTTCCAACGAACTTGTAGCGGCCCCTAGCAGCCACTTGGAACCCAAGATCAACCGCTGACGCATGACGCCTTTAGCCTGCCTGCGCACCCACTGCCTCCTGGGGCTAGGTGCTAACTGTCCTTGACGGACGCCTCACCGTGGCCGCACATCCACGTCAGCCTTTGCCCATCTAAAGATCGCGCCACAACCGCTAGGCTAGACATTAGCCGCGTGATTGGCAGCCGTAACACATCATGCGCCGGCATTCTGGCGGTTCTCGACGCCATCGTCACTCCGGAATTGATACCCTCGCAGCCGGACTGCATTCCTCCGAGAGTCAAAACTCTTTCCCTGTACCCTCCTATCCTTCTGTGCAGAATACACTATTCTTAACACTCTGGTCTCCACCTCCTTCTTCTCTCCTAAAGAACCATGGTCTGAAGATCGCAGTTACTAAGATTAAGCTTACTTAACCCCCTGTGGCAGAATCTCTGTCGAGCTGGTTTCCAGGCTGTTCGAAACCTCATTTGAGGCTACAGCTTTGGCCTGCTACTGAAAAGGGCACAAGTTTTGTCCCTCGTGTAAAGGGTGCGGCAAACTGTATAACAAGTGTTAACCACAAAATGTTACAGATTATAAGCCAAAGCAGATTTTACTGAGGGGAGGAAAAGAAAACTAAATTACGTATTTCCATTTTTCATGTGCCCCGATTCCTTAAACACCTTCATAGTTAGCCTCATTTGAGTGATTTATATTAAACGCCTTATATGAAATTTGAGCTGTTCAGTGAAAGCTAGTTCCTTCTATATTTTTGAATATTACTTTATAAATATGACTTCTTTTTCAGAATGGTCTTTTCTGAACGAAATTTATGAGCTCGCATGAGTTCGGAAATGTACTGTAGAGCGCACCTGCATCGCTTTCGGTGTTCAGCTCAGTTTTATCGAAGGAAAGATAGGCAAACGACTTTGAGCTCCCTACTGGTTACATAATGACCGAAAAAATGCATCGATACAGTAGAAAAATTCAAAAGGTGGTTGTTCAGGCGATTGCAGGCGAAAAATTAGCAGTCTTCATTTACTATGAAATAATAAACATGCATGGCTACTCACTCCGCATGAGTAGTATAATAATATTAATATAGTATATCGGTTATGAGTAATGAAATTAATGTTCTTAGGGGCATTTTGCAGGCAAGTTCAAAAAGTGCACAGTGGAATTGAACTAGCAGTGAATAGAAAACTTTAAAGTAATATCATTACGAATTTTTTTCAATAATGGGGGTTATACGGAAGAAACAGGGCATTGTTAGCACAAGTACAATTTCAATTTTCAGTATCCCTTCATTTTCATAAAATCAGGGCTCTATCCCAGACAAGGATTTAGGGTACACCGTTTCTCGCTGTCGGCTGAAGTATTCAACGCTTGGGGGCTGGAGGGTCGGCGCCATTGCCCTGACTTGCCATAAGGCCCAATGATCGTGAAGTCCATCACACCGGGCGATTAATTCGATTAATTCGGCAACTAAATGTTGTGCAATTTGCTCTGCATGCAGCAACTGAGGGATAGTTCTCCAAAACAACGGAAAGAGTTGCTAAAAAATTATATTTATAGGTAATTTCACATTGCAACGCTATTCACAAAAAGGAACAGACGATACTTAACTGTGCGTGTGATCGGAAGAAATGAAAAGACTTCGCGATTACTGCTGCACTGAGAGTGGTCTAGCTGCTTCAAAGAAGTTAGATTAAGATAACGACTGTTTGAAAGTTCAAATAGTCAGTCAGTCAGTATATATGAGGAAAAATAGGCATACGCCTTTGAACTCCCTCTTTGTCACATCAAAATCTCAAGAATTAGAAACAATGTTAACAAGTTTTAAGTCAGGGAAATATAGACCGTTACATGGTGCATAGGTGTTTTATGGTTAATTTGTCACATAGTCCGTGTTGTGCTGTAACATATGTATATCATGTCGGTGTTTGAATGTTTCCAAAGATCGGGACATAAAATCACCTCAGGTAGATTATTCCACGGGTCCACGACCTGATTAGAGAAAAAGTATTCCTCACATCCAGTCGTCCTTGGGGAACATGCAGTTTGAAGGGATATCCCAGAGATAAGTTTTAGTGGCGAGTTGGAAAAATTCGTCACACATGAGAGTGCAGTCCAAGCCACGCACGATACGGAAGGGTTGTATCAAATATCGGCGTACCTATCTACAAATCAGAGGATAGAGATTCAGGTTATTAAGGCGGATCTCATATGTTAGTGCACCTTTGCCTGTTACTCACTTTGTGGCTCGTCACTGCACCCTCTGAAGTACGTTATAATCCTGCCGCATCCACGGTCTCTAGGCTTGAATCGCGTTTTCAAGATGTGGCCTTATGAAGGTACCGAAGATTTTCGAGAAACGGTCTTCATTAAAAACCGTGAATGCCCGTTTGATGGCGCACAATATTGAAGTTGCAGTTTTAGCCGCCTTACAGCATTGTGTTGAAGGTTTGAGGTCGGCTGTCATCCAGATGCCGAGATCTTTCCGTGTTTCTGCTTCTTGGAGTGGGATTCCATTCAAATGGTAGAATCATGCATCAGGGACCGGATTTCGATGTCCCAGGCACAACAGAGTGCATTTGTTCGAAGTTGAAATTCCCTTTGTAATCCAAGAAACCACAAAGGATGAAAACTTGCAAAAATCCAGCGTTGTTGGTATATCGCAGTGGGTTATATTAGTAGATAAAACCCTCACCCTTGCTATCTCCAGACGCGGTTCTGTACCGAAAGGGAAGAAGTGGGACACTAAATAAAAGGAGCACTGTATTCTATGCAAAGGTAGTGGATAATAGGTCACTAAGAAGCCTCCCATTATAAAAATCATAAAGAAACCAAAGTGCATTTGCGTAAATGGGGAACTACTCAATATCGTGATAAAGGATGTTTTCGTGTGCACATCGAGCATCCCAAGGGAACCAGTGACTCAAGAAACGAATCTTCTTCAAGTTTGCATCCACAGCGTACTACAGAATGGGGCACTCATAATCGAACAGAAAGCTATCCGACTTGGCAAAATAGAGTCAGATCTCGGTATTACCTTATTCCAAAGATTTCTTAAAAGTATTAGAAATGATGTCTAAGCGATGCTTTCACTATAAGGAAGATGGCCCTATGAAAAAACTGTCTTTTTCAACGGAGGTTATAGTCGAGAGAAAGAGTGAAAATGTATGGAATGAGCGGAAGAACAGAAAGAAGATAGGACTCAAAAGCAAGGATTGAAAAGTAATCCAAACAAAAGAATCATATTTGTGGAAAAAGACTAGTCACAATGAAGGCCGGATCTCCCCAACGAGAAAATCAAATTATCACACAGCTACTCAATTGACTGTGTTGGGGTACCAAACTGATCTCAAATGAGTGCCAAGCTGACATACGAAAGGCCAATTAAAATAAGTTAGAATCAAGAAAGTCAGCGAACGCCCAGAGGTTGTGTGAAGCCAAAAACATGACGATAATGTACACTAATTTACCGAATCTATTCAACAAACGGGATGAAATCAAACTGGTCATTTGGACCAGTTGCAAGCTGACCTCATAATAATAATAATATGTTTATTATGCCAGTTTACAGGCAATTGTAAAAAGTTGGTAATTCACCTCTTGGGCGCCTTCCAACACCTTGAAGACCGGAAAAAACCTAAAACAAACTCCCTATGTTGCAGCCAGTATTGGTTTTGTTTCAGGTTTTTTGTTTTGTCAATACTGGGCGAGATAGGGAGTTTGTTTCAAGTGAAAAAAACCTGCCTTCAAAGGTATGATACAAATGGAATAAATGTACAGTTGTAAGCTGAGTTGACTCATCAGCAGGAGAACTGTTTCATATCGTTTAAAACATTAGTTCCAGACGGAGAGGGTTGGCACAAGAACACAGTGTTCTCAGTCTTCCTTCAATGGTTGTCGGCAAAAGTTGCGCGCTACCGGCTGAAGGGTAAGCAGACTGCGGGCTGCTGCTATAGCCGCATTATCTTCAGCAGTGAAGCCTGGCGGGGTTCAAAGTCCACGAACGCCATCAGAGTGAAAGAGAGATTCCACCGAGTCAGCACCCAAAATTCGTGAAAGTTATCCTGAATGTAGAAAACTAGTTATAGCTCTCTTAAACATAGGGTAGTTTTGCTGGGTTTTAATACTTTTGGGCAGCTTATTCCAGATTCAGTATCAGTATCAGTATCAGTATATTGAGGGTATGTAGGAAAAATTCCTTTGAGTGCCCTATTTGTACATATGTGCAGTGGTAGCAAAAAATTTGTTGCTTAGACTGTTGGCGAGGCCAGTTGTCCTGAGTCATAGGATGAAAATAGGAGCAGACAGTGAAAAAACTCCTCAGGGATTTTTAGGAGAAAAACTGTCGCCCTTATGGGGGTAATGCGTGGGATTTAGGAGAAAAAAGGGGGTTCCCACTGGGGGGGGGGGGGCATTGCAAAGGTTCCCAGGATCATCACCGTGTGAGAGCCACGTCCTGATTTTTCCGTGCTGATGGCAGACTTCGCCAACGGAAATGGAAAACCAGAGGCATCCGTCCAGATCGTCGACAGTCCGCTTTGGGTCGAACCAAGGGTGACTGTTTAGACCGGCAGGTCTGGCTGATAAGATCACCAGCGGGTAATCACGGTACGCAGATAGCCGAGTAGGGTAGACCGCGGAGACCTTCGCATGAGGCTGTGTGGGAGGGCGTTATAAATAGCAAACGTGAATGGATATAAAAACTAATACTACTGACAAATTGGAAGTAGCATTATTGTTATTGCAGATTGTCAGTTCCGGTCCATCGTGCACTGCTATATCGATCCAGTTTTTGCTTAAAACCCTCTAGCGATTCCGACATAACAACGTCCTGAGGAAGCGCATTCCACGCTCCGACCACCCTTTTTGAAAAGAAGTGTTTCCGAGCGTCCAGCCTGGCCCCTGTCACCTTTAATTTGAGGGGATGACCCCTCAGATTCGTGGTCGTTGCTAATTCGAAAAAATCCCCTGACATAAGACAGCAGTCTTGAAGACGTAATACGCGGAATGCTAGTATCAGGTCCCCCCGAAGCTGCCTGTAGCGCAAAGGGAAGAGGTTGAGATTCGACAGCCGTGTTTCATAAGGCTGCGAGCCCTGCCCCATAACAAGTTTGGTTGCGCGCCGTTGTACCTTTTCCAGGATGTTGATGTCTTTCCTGGCCCAGGGTCTCCAAGCTTGGATAGCGGATTCTAGGTGCGGTCGTACGAAGGTTCCGAAGACTTTTGTGAAGCACTCTTTATTGAAGGTAGAACAAGGTCGTTTGAAGAGGTATAGGATCGACATCGCGGACTTGGCTACCTTTGTGCAATGCAGGGAGGGTTTAAGCGAGGGTGTGATCCAGACTCCCAAGTCTTTCTGGGCGTTCACTTCCTTCAATGGTATGTCATTCAGTCGGTAAGCCGTGCCGTTTGAAGAACCGGATTTGCCAACTCGAATGGTGGTGCACTTGCTCTCATTGAACGGTAAGAGCCAGTCCGCCGACCATTTTTGAAGTCTATTTAAATTTTCTTGTAAGTGCACTTCGTCAGCCACAGTACGAATTTCGCTCCAAAGTTTTATATCATCGGCAAACATGGCGATGCCACAATCCAGTTCGCGGACACAGTCGTTGATGTAGATAACAAACAAAATAGGGGCGAGAACGGAGCCTTGGGGAACACCACTCTCAACCTCAACCTTGGCTGACTGTTTGTCGCTGATGTGGACAGTTTGCGAGCGACCGATTAGGAAGCTTTTTATCCTTGTAAGGAGCCTTCCCCTTACTCCTATGCGGCTGAGTTTATAAAGGAGGCGGTGGTGCGGCACGCTATCGAAAGCCTTTTTGAAGTCAATGTAGACAGCATGCACTGAGTTTCCACTATCGACTGCCTCAGTCCACCGTTCTAAACAGTAGAGCAAGTTTGTAACGCAGGACCTACCTCTACGAAAACCATGCTGAGCATCCGATAGCAGATGGTTTTGTTCCAGGAACTGCATAAGTTGTTGCTTGATAATTTTTTCCATGATTTTGCAACAGATTGCAGTAAGGCTGACTGGTCGGTAGTTATTCGCTGAGACCCGGCTTCCCCCCTTGTATAGCGGTGTAATCCTCGCGGATTTCCAATCTACTGGTAGACAGCCGGTTTCGAAGGAGGTTTGGAAGAGCATAGAGAGTGGTTTGGCCAACTCATTGGCGAGCTCCTTCAAAATCTTGGCTGGTACGTTGTCGGGACCTGGTGACTTAGATTCTTTTAAACTTAAGAGTTCCTTAAGAACAGCATCCTCGGGGAATCGGACAGTCTCAACTACTGTATCCGTTTCGGTGTCGTCGGTGGGGTGATCGTATGCCGTTTCCTTTGTGAAGACTGATCGGAAAAATTTCGACAGATGATCAGCCTTCGCTTCATCATCTATCAAGTCTCTTCCCTCAGCGGTCCTTAGCAGGGGTATCGGATCCTTGTTTTTGGTACTCTGCCTGAGATAACTGTAAAACAGTTTGGGGTTCACTGTGGCCCGGTTTAGCAAGTCTGCTTCGAAAGCCCGTCTTGTTTTGAGAATAAGACCCTTGACACGGTTTCATTGAGTTTTGTAGGCACTGACAGATGCAGGAGTCCTGTCTGCTAACATTTTTTTCCAAAGCTTTCGATTTTTGTTCATTTCTATTTTTAAGGCCTGCGTAAGCCATCGCGGTCAATTGGTCACCTTTTTTCGCGAAATTGGACAGTGGTTGTCGATGAGTCTGTGCAGTGTGGTCCGGAACGCTTCCCAGTCCGCAGTTATGTTTCCATAAAATAGAGTTTCCCAATCGGCGCGCGTGAGTTCGGTCTTCATTCGATCGAAATCGCCTCGCCAAATATTTCGTCTGGCTGTTGAGGGTCTCTCCGGTATTGAGAATAACGAGTACTCCCATAGCAGTACAACATGGTCGCTTTTACCTAGTGGTGGGAGACATGATACTTCGTCGATGCTGTCCTGCGATTTCGTGAGAACGAGGTCCAGACAGTTGGACTGTTGGCCATCGCGCATCCTTGTCGGAAAAGTGACGTGTTGCGTGAGAAATAACTTCAGAGTCATGCTCAGAAGGCAGCTGTCAAAGGTTAGATCGGAGCTATGTGCGCAGGCTGCACCCCAGTCGATGTGAGGCGCGTTAAAGTCCCCCATAATCAGGATGTCCGATCGTGCAGTTATCTTTTCCAGCTCCTCTAGCAAGGAGGCATCCACTACTGGCTCTCTTCTCGGTGGTCGCCGTATCATTAAAAAATCGAGGTTGGGTGCACCTGGTACTTTAATGGACAGCCAGATGGCCTCGGAAGTACACGCCAGTTTATCTGTTTTGTCTAAAACTGTGAGTCCATTTTTCACGTATGTTGCTACGCCACCGCCTTGACGACCTTCTCTGTCTTTTCTGAACAGTTGATAGCCAGGCATGGATACCTCGCCGTCGGCTACCTGTTCAGACAGCCAAGTTTCTGTTATTGAAACTATATCTGGTGATAGCTCAAAGGCATGAATCTTCAGCTCGTCAAGCTTTGAAAGCATACTCTGTGCATTTGTGTACATGAAAGTTAACTTTCTGTTTGCTCGAGAATTTGTTACAGTCAGGCTCTCCCCGCCCCTTTCCGGGTCGACTGTGCGGTTAGCCGGGGAGGACCTTTCCTGGGGGAGAACAGTGGACGCTGGATCACTTGGTTGTTGTAAATAACCAAATGTTTTTCCCCTTCGTTCTGCCTCTGTATGTTTTTCGATTGGGCTCAATTCTCCCTCTACTGAGCCGACTGTGTGGTTATCCGGAACGGACCTATCCAAGGTGAGAACAATGGACGTTGAATCACTTGGTTGTTGTAAATAACCAAGTTTTGTTCGCCCTTGATATGGCATTTACTGAAAAGAATTGCCGGTACTTAACTGTGCGTGCCATAGGAAGGAATAAAAATACGTCTCGATGACTGGCGCGTCGAGAGTGCTCAAGCTGCCTTATTGTACTAAGAGGATTAAAGGTTTGACCATTCAAAAGTTTAAACAGTAAAAATAGACCCTTCTGCAATCGACGAAGCCATAGGGGATCCAGCTTTGTAAGTTCGCACCTTTGTTGGTAGGTTAAGTTACGGTGTTCTGTAGTGAAAAGTCTTCTAGTGAAGAAGTGCTGCACCGATTCTATTTTTTTCCGTTCACTAGTGCGCAGAAGACTGAATAGAGGCGAGCAGTATTCAAGACAAGGTCTCACGTACATATTATAAAGGCTAGTTCTAACCTTGATAGTCTTAAAATTTCTAACGATAAATCCGGTGGTTCGGCGTGCTTTCGAGATTATCAGGGCACAGTGCTCTGACAAATTGAGACTATTAGAGTAGGATATGCCCAAATCCTTGATAACTCCTGGGACATTTAGTTCGTGGCCGTCAATGCTTAATTCCGGTTGATGATCGTCGCCAACAACCATAACGGAACATTTGTGCCATGAAAGGGTGAGGCGCCATGTGCAACACCACTGGGCGAAGGCCTGAAGATCCTTTTTTATCATGGCTGTTACTAAGACATGGTCAAATGAGCAGATGCGGAAATTAGGCTGGAAGGACTTCAGCCTTTCCACATGGACCTAAATGGACATAGGGGAGCGGAATCGCAATATCTGTATGCTTAATAAAAGTCTTGCCTGTCTCTCTGTAGACCTCCATTATCATTGGTGGATGGCATCTGTTTTTAAGTCGATCACGGAGTGTGAGCACACACACGCGCGCAAGCAGGGCATGCGCTCCTGTCCGTATATTAGTCACGCGCGCCGCTCTAGCCTTTCGCGCGCCAGTCTGTACGTCGATCACAGGGGACAGTGCTGGTGTCACTGTGTCTGTTTTTGTCTCCTTTATCATTGATGGAAGGCAGCTGTTTCAGACTCGCGATTGGCACCCAACGTGACAGGCGGATGTGAATACGCCACGGGGGGTGGGCGGGGGTGGGGAAGGGGTTTCATACTCACTGACCTAACCCCCCTGACCTTCTATCATTTGGACCCCCCCTTTGCTTACGCCTATGTTGTCGCGGGCTAGCTCTTAGATTTGATTCAATGGCCACCCACATAAATCCCTACACTTTCATTCTGACCTTTACAAACTATCATTATGGACAACAGTGATGCCGTCAGAAATGTTCTGAACACAAACAATCCGACAAAATATTATGGGCCGGTGACAGAAGGCAACGTTGTGAACTTACTTTTTTTCTACCAAATGTTAGAAAAGGCATTAGAACAGCCGTGAAAACAAAAGTTCCGACGATGGAATAGAAGAGATTTGCCAATGTTAATAGACGTTCGCAAGAACACAAGCAGAAAGACGGCTTTGCCTGGAAACTAATGCGATGCGTCAGCGATATCGACGCTCCAAAGAAACCGAAGATCAAATGCTGCAAGGGAGAAACAAAGATACGATTCGCCATCAAGCTAATCGCTCTCAAAAAACTGAAGTCCAAACTCTGCAAAGAAGAGAGCTTTGTAGGATAAGAGATTAGCAACGTCGGCAAAACGAATAACCTAGACGTAGAAGTGCACGTCTGGCTATGCAAGCATCACAAAGAGCGGATCAACGGCCCACCGATGCTAAAAACTCAAGTTCGCAACCACTTCACATACGGTTTGGCGGCCCTGGCCCGTGAATTGCTTCCATAAATGCTCAAGTATGGAACAAAGCCTCACTCAATTACAACCCAAGTCTTGGTTATGCGGGAGATGCAAATGTTTCCATTGGGAAGATGGTGGAAGTTTGCGGGCATTGTCAGACGAAAAAAATGGACTGGTGAAACAAACGGCATGTGCTATTCCAACGGCAAAGTTCTCCTGCATAACTTCCCCCATCCACCAGAAATACTCCAAACATTGCTTGCTGGTGATAACGACGACTCGAAAAATTTTATCTCAAGCATAAGAAAGCACAACGGGGCGTTTTAAATGACCTATTTTGGTGCCAACATTGTTCATAAGGTTGGATTTATGCCAACCTTTAAGGTGGAAGGCCAAGTTTGCGACCGGATTGGATCGTTACTACCTCGTCCTGATGGCAAGCTGAAATTTATACAGCTATACTTCGTAGAAGACATCAACCTGCAGACTCAAAGCTGAACCTGAGTGTACCCAGACTTGAAGCATCACATAATATTGTCCCTTCAAGACATGCAACACCAACGCAACAGCTACGTTAACAGTTTCAAGTCCGCCTTGGAGATGCACGCTTCCATTGACTTAACTATTGTCATAGATGCCGATAAAAGTCCTCGTGGAGAACATCAAGGAAGATTTAATGCTCCCACATGCAACGAGGTGGCCGTCAGGTTGTAAGAAACACAGTGTGGCAATAGGGATATTGTCTTGAGAAGTAGAGACAATATACGGCACAGGATATATGAGACACACCGTTCATACGATGCTTTGCAATACCCTCTAATGCATGTTAATGTTGAAGACGGTTACCATTTCAAATAGGCATCCAAAAACAGTCAGTTGTAAAGCCTTCTACTCATATCACTTTATGATTCGAGAACGATCTTACAACCTACTTTGTAGATTCAAAACGTTGTTTCTCCAACTTGCTGTTGATATGTTTGCCAAAATGGAAACAGAGCGAAGTTTTTATCTTTGCACACACCAGAAAGAACTTCGCGAGGACAACTAAATCCACCTTAGAGGCAATATCCTTACTGATGTTGGTGATAATGCTGGTCGCGGTCAACTTTTCATCTTGCCGTCAAGCCACACTGGGTCACCTAGCTATTTGCATGAGAGAACTCAAGATGCGTTGGTTTACGTTCGACATTTTAGACGCCCGGATCAATTCATTTCTTCTACCTGCAACCCATTATGGCCTGAAATTACTGATGAGCTGCTCCCCGGTCAAATGCCAAAGGATCGCCATGATTTGTCCGCGCGGGTATTCCAGCTTTAGTTGAAAACCATGATTAAACACATCACATAATTCAAAATTTTCGGTGACGTCCAGTGTCATATGTACACTGTAAAGTGGCAAAAGAGAGGACTGCCCCACGCTCATATTTTGATGTGGCTAAAGGAAAATCTGCACTCTTCTGATTTCGACAAATTCATATGTGCAGAGTTGCCTTACCGGTCCGTTGACCCTGTTCTGCTTGAAACGATCCAAACTCAAATGGTGCATGGCCCATGCGGTCAGATAAATCCCAACGGTCCTTGCATGAAGGATGGTAAATATACCAGGGTATATCCCTAGCGATTGCTAGGTGCAATTCAGACTGATGGCGATGGTTAACCTTTCTA
Source organism: Ligula intestinalis (assembly GCA_036362985.1). Taxonomy (NCBI): domain Eukaryota; kingdom Metazoa; phylum Platyhelminthes; class Cestoda; order Diphyllobothriidea; family Diphyllobothriidae; genus Ligula; species Ligula intestinalis. The sequence goes on from JAYGXS010000009.1 coordinate 4,691,816, forward strand.
CAGAAGGCGACAACCTGAGATTGGCGGACTCGAAGCAGTTATCAATGAAAGGCGAACCGGTGGGGTAGTAATTGATAACCGCTGAATTGTGCCGTATTGTCCCCTACTGTCAAAAGTATTCAACGCCCACATCAATGTTGAATTTTGCAACTCAGCGAAGTCCACCAAGTACATCTGCAAGTACATCAACAAAGGTTCTGCTCCCCTTAACACAGTTTCATTATTGGCAACGCCACATGTTCTGCATCACAGCTATGTACAAAGAGAAAGTTCAGAGGTATTTACCTATATTTCCCTAATAAAATTGAACTGAACAAAATTATTTTAAGAGGTTCTCACATACGGTTTACCTACATAAGGGACAACAACATGTAAGGAAGCCCAAGGCTAAGCCATGCTTCTGCGCTAGTTTATAATAGATGGCATTTACTACGTCCCTGATAGTTTTTGATAAAACAAACACACCTCCTGTAATATATTTAATTGTGAACGGAGAGTACCAAATCACCCGGACCTCCATACGGTTTGTTACAAAGACACCCAGGACAACGGACGGACACATGCGATGCAAATACGGCAGAAGACTGATATCGATAATATAACAAATAGATGTGATTGGCAATTCACTCAAATGGATAGTCGACTTTCTTACAGGCAGGCATCAGCGTAGTTGTGTTGAAGACGCCAAATCAGAATGGAAACCGTTTCCAGTGGGGTTGCGCAAGGGATCAATCTAAGTCCCATTTTGCTCCTGATATATAGGAATAACTGCCTTGGTTGCCTAACCTACAAGAAATTATTGTTCGCAGATGATCTGAAGATATGAATTTCGATCGGAAGTTCGGACGATGCTCAAACCTTACTAAATAACCTTTATCACTTGTAAAAGTGGTGTGATGCGTAGTTACTTAAACTTAATTTCACTAACAGCCAAGTCCTCTGACAACGGTCTAAGTAAAGAAAGGGGATATGACGCAAACATGAGTACTTTATCGGAGATCATCAACGGAATCTAGGTGGGTGCATGACGTCTACGCTCAAACCATCATCTCACTGTGCTTAAATTGCAAAGAAGGCTATGGAGTGTCTTAGAGTGATTGGGAGATCTTTCCCCTGTTTTTATTTTCGAGGACTCTTGTGGGCGCGTATTTGAAATATTTTTCCGAACGGTGTTAGAATATTGCGTCCCCGCGTAACGCCCCTGGATGAAACAAGATTAAACTCTGTTGGAGAAAGTTCAGCGAACGGTGAACAAACCAGTCAGCATCTTGGAATGCCTATCATATGGGGGCAGACTAGAAAGAATCAAACCTTTTCCTCTTAATTATAGGCAACACAGGGCAGATATTCGAAGTGCACGTATTTTATAATACCCAGAGGCTACAACCACAGGAGTTACTCACACATTTTATCAATATTAGGCCTTTCTTACTACTGAGGTCGCCGGTTATGAAGCCCACCTCGGGCCCAGACCGAATTGGGCTTAATAAGCGGCTGGCTTTATTAACCGTGGGCTATATAACCAGTGACTACTGTAATGCCCTATTAGCGCCCTGCTGGCAACCTCGGCGAGACATGGCGAGGGCGTGGCACGGTATGACTCTAAGTTGCAGTTACGGCTTGGCATTCAAAACGAGGACTTGGAATTACCTTGGAGATTTGAAATCAATGGTAAAATAAATGACCATTGCATAACATTCGTTTCGTTAGTGAGAATGATTGGTGACTGCAGCTGCCCTCTCACGAGAAGGCTAATTACTGGCCGTTCGAGGGGCATGAGCATGGAACTTCAAGCATCTTTTTTCGAAAATAAATTGCGCTTAGAAACGTTACAGGTTATATATGCCGGAGTAAGAAATGGTACTAGGAGATACTGTCATAGATTTCTTGGTCTACAGGCTTGCTTTTCTAACCAATAGGAGTTAGTCTTATAGTTTGTTTGGTCTATAGGCTTCCCTTGCAAAGGAAAAAAAGTGTAAGAGCCCAAACTGAACCTTTTTTTTAATGCACTTTTTGTAATTTTCAATTTTAGTGACAGTGGTGGAAAGGTCGAGTGATCGAACGACAGAAAGCCTATTTCGACCAACAAGTACACAGTACACCATATTCCCCGGGTGACTTCGTCCTCCGCCGGCGCACTGCACCCCCGGTGAGGATACCCTCCAAACTCTTCTGCCCGTGGGTAGGTCCGTTCGTGGTGGTCCAAACCATTTCCCCTTCCACCTACCGCATTCGCAACGCACGCGACCCCTCTGGCACTACCTCTACCGTCCACTTCGACGAACTAGCACCCTACACGGCCCCCCCCTCCTCCCACTGACTCACAACTTCTCCCGATTATGCCATCAACATCTATGGGACCCCCGCCCCCCGTAGACCCTGACTTCCTCCGCATCCTACCCCCAACCTAGTTCCCCAACCTGCCTCTGAGTTAAAGATAGCTTTTACTGACCCTCCAGCGGCTCTGCGGACAGAGCCCCCTCTTAGCGGGGGTGGGGGCGTGTAGGAGACCAACCTGAACCTTTTATTTTAATGCACTTTTTTGTTATTTTTCTATTTTAGTGACGGTGGTGGAAAGGTCGAGTGATCGAGAGGGCGAAGGTGACCAGACTGGTGAAGTGGAGGACGTGTCTGGAGAGCATCGGCTATTTTCCCCGTCCGAAGGATCGTTATAGTTGTGTGTTTATGGTTTTGATCTAATAAATACTCGTCCTTCACGGATTCTTACGCGTTGTGTGTGCGATTGTTCGTGGACAGTTTACGTCACGATGATATTTCAGGCACTCGAGGAAGAACAGCAACAATCACATGGTTCTACGACAGAGGGAAGTGAACCAGGGAAGAACGAATCTATATCCGAAGGAGAACGAACCCCTACTCAGCCTGCTACAAAAGCTTCTCTTTCTATTTTGTGTTCTTTTGCAACCTTTAAAATTAGATTTTAGTTCAATCGAACAAATACATGCGTCTTTATCATATTTTCTTCTGCGCACTTATCGGGCTTCAAAAATGCCATACCTGTGCATTACTTAAGCGTTCAACATTCAACCACGAATTCCCTTAGGCACTTGGGCTGGGAGACTTTTGCTACTCGATGTCCCTACGTTTTATTCCTACCGTCACTTTACGCCAATAATGTCCTCAACTGCATTTCTCGTAGCCCTTTAACTCATACAAATATAGGTTTCCGAAAGGCATGGAAAATTAACCTTGCGAAATCAATTGAAACTATATTTGATTGCCACGTTTAGCTGCACCATCCAAAAAAGCATCAGAATACTTCCTTATTCTCGTCGCTTTGATCCCTTATAATAAATTCTATAGTCTCGTGTGCTGTAATTTAAGCTCTCGGCTATGGAAGTGCCCTTATTGTGTGCGTTTAAAAATGGTAAACTGCATGGATAGACAGTGTGGGAGAGTGCATAAGCGAAACACCAGCGTAGAATCTACTGTACTGTGAGAAAACCAGAAGTGAACAGCAATTTTAGAAAGGACCATTTTATTGAGTATAATATTGATAAATTGTATATTTAAGGCCCAAGGTGCCTTTTCATTAGAAACTAAGTGCTGTGGTTAAAATAAATACAAAGTTAGCAATCACAGCTGCGGGAAACAATTGTATAATAACAACGAGAGCATTGAAGAACCACGGCCGCAGGGTGTAAAATACAGCAACAACACAAAACAACTGACTTATTGTCAAGTAAAATATTTTCTTCAGCAAGAAGTGTCCTAGTACACACACATCTGGCGAGGGAATTTATAAAGCTTTTGACTACAAAAAGTGGGACAACTTCCATTGGTTATTGGTAGTTCCTGCAGAGGCAGAAATTTTGGTAAGTCGTGACAGTTCAACCGCCATATACATTGACGTCCATCATGTCCTACGGAGCAATGTAGCGCAACGGCATTGATTTGTGCGTGAATTAGAATATAATGTGAGAAGAGTTGCACCGCATCTAACACACTATCTCCCTATTCGCTTGGACACTGTATCATGACCAAGCCAATAAGACTGGCTGCATAAGAGGCTGCCAGGGGTCGGCGCGACCATAAACGATCCCAGGAGTGTCGAAACACCTGGCCGGCCACATAAGAGAGTCATTTAAGCCTAAATCCTAGTATAACACCCAGCCACACCACACTAACACATGCAAGGCTGATTGCGCGTTGCATTTATCCAACTAGTTGGCAGCCTTCGAAGCCACAGCTTTTATGCACAGAAAACTAAAGGCAGAGAACCCTACAAGATCACAGTCGATATTCCACACGCTCCTCCTAGGACAGTTTTACATCGATATCTCACAACAATTACGATATAGGACATGGTTGCTAAAACCGTACGTACAGAATTTTTTCTGCGTTTCTGGAATAATTTTTCTCGCATGGAAGATCGTTCGAAGTCGGAATTTTAGATTTTGTTTTCCAACCAATTCTACCGAAACACAACCTATTCAAACCAAAACATCGCGGCAATTCTACCGAAACGCAACGTATTCAAACTAACACATTGCGCCTAGTAAAATAAATCGTTAAGAGCCGAATATTCTCGAGACCTTCAAAAGCTGAGTCCTTTCCAAATATTGAATGCATTTTTAAAAATAATTTTAAAGTACATATTAACAAATAGCTACAGCTCTTTTAAGTTTACAATGATTATTTGTCGTAAGTCATCGTCCGAAAATCATATTAACTGTTTTTTTCTGAATGTACTAATTAATAAAGTTTGTTAAAAAATTTTTGAGTTTTTTTAACGACTAGCTGCGATAAAATCCTATAGGCTGAGTTTTTCTAGACCTTCTTACATGCAAACCATATATTTATCAAAATATGAGAACGAAAATCGCAGCTTATCGTAAGATATCTGCCCCTAGACGCAAGCCATGCCTGAGCACACCTTGTAGTCAAAGACTAGATGTTAAAATGCAGCCCATAGTCAAGGCTAAGCAACTCGATTTATCGGCATTGCAGAAGTGTTATGACTTCATGATTAAGTTTGGATCTGTGTTGTCAATACTAGGCAACCTTTTTGATGATAAGTTATCTGATGTGCCTTCGCAAGAATGTTAAAAGCTAGACTCCCTCGTCCATCTAATAACCACGGAAGCTTTTGATAGACTAAAGCGAAACTATAACTTTATACTAAAAAGGCCTCCAGACTTAGTCGTTCTTTTGATATTGCAGCACATTTTCTATGTTCAGGTGGGTTCAAGTACAAAATTGCAGACGCAAAAATCTCCAATCGCGTAGCAAGAATCCGACCATCTTAGTTAAATTGTTTTCCCCGATCGAGGTGGACTCAATCTTTGCTCAATGAGGTCGCATTTCCCGATATTTAGAAATTAATAAAAGTTTCCTCTGTCGAGATCTTACACCAATGGAGCGAAGAAATGCGGCTCTCCAGTCAAATAGACCAATGACTTCTCTGCCTACTGTTCATAAGTCTGGTCGTAGTTCCGATAGGGTCAATGCACACGCTAATCCTCCACCCCGGATATCTGGTAATACACCCGCTTACGTCAGTACATCTGTTATCCCTGCCTCCTGAATGTCTAGTCATAGGCCCATTAACATCAATGCACTAGTTAATCCATCCCTTTTGATGTAAGGACATACAAGTCCCTCCATTTAACCATCTACTGCGATTACAGTTAGTCTGGGAACCACAGCAGACGATTCTTCGACTGCGTTACCATCCGCCCTCCTGGCGGCCAAGGTCTGCTACACCCATCTCCCTACGTTGGATCAGCCCAACCCATGTTTTTGACGACGGAGCAGCCCCTCCCGACCACGCTGCTCAAACTCTTCTCCTTGCCGCCGGTATTGAGGCCAACCCTGGACCTCTCTGGTACTGCTCGTTCTGCCGAGTCCGCCTGGGCCTCCGCGACTGGTCTGTACGTTGCGGCTCCTGCAATGGTTGGTGCCATCTCCGCTGCAGTGGCCTCGCCAAAGCAACCGATTGGTCGCCCACCTTTGCGTGTCCCAGCCGTCCCGTGCCCCCTCCAGTCTCCACGCCTCCAGCCCGCCCGGTCCTGAACCCAAAGCCTCTGGTCCCCGACCTTGCCTCACCGCCTGGTCTAAAGATCCACCAGTTCAACGCATAGCTGTGGTGGCTATCCGAGAGACAAAGTTATCTAACTCCACTAAGTTCCCGTCTTGTGCCGACTACACGATCGTCCGTCATGACAGCGGCCGCAACAAAGGTGGAAGCTTGGACTTCCTAGTGGACAAATCTGTTGCCCATCACCAGCTACCTCTGCTTGGTGCCGATCCTACGTAAATGCAAGCGATTTCCCTTAACATTGGCCCGGTGCCGCTAACCGTCGTGAACGTGTATATCCTTACAACGTCCAGTTGTCCTCCAGGTTTCACCGCCTCTATCGCTCCCTACTTACCTTCTGGCTACAGTTTGGTACTATGTGACTTCAACGCCCATCACGACCTGTGGTGCTCCAATTTGGCGGCCGATTCCCGGAGAAAAGTCCTGGCGGATGAATTAGAGCATGCTCCCCTCGCAGTCCTCAACGAGGGCAGCCCAACGTGGTCCCAACCCCCCAAAGGTGCCCCAGCTCTCCCGATGTCTCCCTCGCTAGTCTCAGTCTGGTAGCCTACACCACCTGGAGCACGGAAATCAGCCTAGGGAACGATCACCTCCCTATAGTGCTCGAATTGGCCACATCTACCGATCGTATCGAGGCTCCAAACAGGCATTTATCAACTTCAAGAGAGCTGACTGGGCTGCGTTCACCGCAGAATGCGAAGCGGGAACCGATCATCTCTCGCCCCACCTGTGTCCACAAGGCGGAGCGGGCCGTTCGTCACCTACTTCTGGCAGCAGCAGGCCACCATATACCGGACGGTTGCATCCCCATACTCCGCCCAAACTACCCAAGCGAAGCCTCCCGACTGGAACGAGAGCGAGACGAGATCCGAGAGCGAGACGCAACCGACCCGCGTGTTGGCGAACTTAACGGCTTGATAACCAAGACCGTCACTGACGACAAACGGGAACGTTGGCGTGAAAAAGTTGCCGATTGTAATTTCCGCGGCAACGCAGCTGCCACCTGAAAACTTCTACGCAATTTGACCAAGCCCCTGGCTGACACAAACAACCAGTCTTTTAGCTTCGGGGACGGCAAGTTCATCTCCAACGACGGTACGATCACCTCGAAGATGAACAAGCTGTTTTCACCCCACTCGGCTCCCAGTCACAAAAGCCAGCGCCATCTTTTTTCTCGGCCGATGCTATCCTCACCACTATCAGGAAAACGAAAGTCTCGAAAGCCTTAGGATCGGATGGCCTGGCTCCTATCCATTTGCGCCATATCGGCCCCAAAGTGGCTGTCTACCTGGCAGCCATTTTTAATCTTCCGCTGGCCAGTTCAATCATCCCGATTGCTGGCGCCAGTCCACCATCATTCCCCTGGTCAAAGCTGGCAAAGACCCCAGTCAAGCGATGTCCTATCGCCAAATTGCCCTCCTCAGTCCACTTGCGATGATTTTGGAACGACTTCTCCTTCCAATTCTGACGTCTGCAGCGAATCTGTCCAACAACCAACGTGGTTTCAGGTCGGGTCGTGGCACGACAACGGCTCTTTTCGAGCTCAGCGACGCCATCCTCGAGGGCTTTAATCAACAGAAGCCCGCTTTGCGGACCATGGCTGTCTCAATTGACTGCGTCCGCCACGATCAGCTCCTGCAGGACTTGGTCTCCCTGAACGTCCCGACTGGCCTTGTCCGATAATCGGCGGCTTACATCAGTGGCTGCAAAGAACATGTACTTTTCCGCGGCACTCTCTCCAAGCCCCGTAAGCAGACCTGCAGTGTTCCTCAAGGCTCTATGCTCAGCCCGACGCTGTTCAACATTAACATGCGGGAACTCCCACTCCCTCCGGCACCCGCCAAAGTGGTATCATACGCGGATGATGTCACCATCTTCTGCCAACACCATCACATTGATCAGGCTGCACAGGTCCTCTCGGAATTCATGCCTTACATTGTGGACTACCTCACTCAGCGCGGGATGTCGATCTCAGCTGCCAAGTCGCCCGTCACTGTTTTCACGCTGGATCCGAAGGGTTTCAATCGCCACCAGGATATCATCATTAACGGTGAGGCTTTACTACTGGCCCGAAAGCCCAAGCACCCTGGCGTCCGTTTAGATCCGCTCATCGCGTTTGCTGACCATGCGAAGGATATCGCAAGCAAAGCGAGCAGGTGTACTAAGGTCCTCAAGGCTCTCGTGGGCACTTCTTGGGGCTGCGCGAAAGAGTTGCTGACGACCACATTTAATGCAATGGCCAAGACGGAATCAATCTGGTCTCCTACAATCAGCTGCTCCAGCCTCCGCCACCTTCAGTCAGCACAGAATGGTGCCCTCCGCATGATCACGGGCTGCTATAAAATGTCGCCTATCACTTTCATGCGGAGGTTTCTGTCCTGCCGGTCGCTGCACACAACAAACTCCTCGGCCAGCAGTTCTGGTGGACTTGTTCACAACCTGACCATCCAAACCACCATCGTTGCAACGCTCCCAAACCTAGCCATAACGTTTGGATGTCTATCCAAGGTCTCCACAAGGCAGCTGTCGCCTCGTCTCTCTCAGACCTACCCGTTGATGGCTTCGCCATCAGGACAGGCTACCAACGCCTTCACCAGCGAGCAGTTGTGGACGCAATATCCAGCTACCATTCCCCGGTTCTCCTGGGTGGCTATCCATTTCCGATTGCCACCTCGGAGCGCCATTTCTCACGGGTGACTCGTTGTACCCTGGCGCAACTTTGCAGTGGCTACTGCATGCTCCTTCGCCAGTATCAACACCGGCAGGACCCTTCTATACCCGACTGCTGTCCCGACTGCGGAGTCTCGCCGTATGACTGCCGTCTTCTCTTTGTCTGCAGTTCCCGGCCAGGCACCTAACTAACCCCCGAGGACCTTTGGCTCAAGCCGGCCGAGGTCGCGGTTTTTCTCCGCCTCTTAACTGCATCAATTTTGGACTCCAGCGGGAACTCCTGATCCAACATGGGCTACCAAATTACCATTACAACTAGTCTAAATACATTCTCTGTCCAACGATCGATTAATTCCGTTGCCTTCAACTCTGTCACAAGCCCATCAATAATGTCGCCAACACGGTTGAAAGCGTTTAGGCCGACCACTTCCCCCCACAACCTAGCACTCCCTTGACCGTGCGAGTCATATTTTCCCCCCATATAATGCGTTACTGAACGCGTCGGGCCCGAGCCACGAAAAATCTAATTCACATCGCAGTTACCCAAACTGGTATAGTTTTAAATATAATCAGAGTTGCCGTTCAAGGGATTCACTGATAAGGACCAATTATCCTTACACAAACGGCCCAATACTATAGTTTTGTCCCTGTTTCCCCCTAACGCTTCCTTTACCCACCCTCATCCGTCCAAAGTCGCGAACTTCTGCATGCCTTCTAGCCTTCCCCCCTTTCTCCATAATGGCCCAGAGGCTTATTTTGGTTTATCCTCTCCTCATTTTCCCATACCAGAAAATCGGGTATCTAGATATTTCAGACACTATCAGCCATCCATTTTTGGCTACGCATATGCAAATAGCTCCATACCCGACCACCATTCCCAAAATGAACTGCATATCAAAACGATTATCCTAATTTAAATGCACACCCTCAAATGACACCTAACCCCATCTCTCAACCCATGTATCCTAGCCCATACACAAGACGACCACCACACACCCAAACCTTTCAATATAACACACACACACTCAAATCTTACCTTGCACAACACCATACCCTCCGATATTTACACAATGCCACCGAATTCCATCACTCTCATCACCATTTTTTCCCACGAATGCACAATTCGCCACAAATAGTCCCACACCACCATATTATCCACCGATCACACAATTTCCGCACATGAGCCCCAAACACAATCAAACAGGTAATAGGAATCCATTTTTTCCCAACAGATTCCAGCTTCTGTATCCGACACTTTAAGTGTTGCTCTCATTAATGCTAGATCGATAGTTTACAAAGTCCCACGACTTAGGACTTTTATTGAATCCTACAATCCCGATATAGTCTTTTTAACAGAAACATAGGCAAACGAATTAACATCTAATGCTTCACTTTTTATATCAAACTACACCTTCTTTAGACAGGACTGCGCTAATAAACGAGGAGGAGGTTGTATGATCTACATTAGATCTACCATAGAACAGAGTGGCTTTGAGGTTCTACAGGAAACGTTCAATGGCGAAGCGTGCTTCGCTATAATAACATCCAAGACCCTTAAAAGCATTCTAATTGGATGTTCGTATACCCCTCCGGAATATAGTAATGATGACACAAGCCTTAAAATCTACTAGATATTATATCAACTATCCCAACAGAATATCAGATAATTGCAGGAGACTTAAACCGTCCAGAAATAAACTGGGCAGAACTATCAGCCCCATCCACACATGATGAATTATTATCATAAATCTTCTTTTATAACTGGACGCAAATAATAAATAAACCAACTAGAGGAGACAATATACTCGATGTTATTCTCACCAATGATATCCGGCCATTATATACGCACTATAACAACTTAACCGTTGATAGTGATCATAAGAAAATAATAGCAGTAATCCCTCTTAACATTAAAATAAGACCTGATCCTAATTTCAGTTGACATTGAATCTATGAATAACTACATAAGGTCATTGGATTGGAACTCTTTCCTGCTAACAACATCCCCACTAGAAGCTGTTAACATACTATATGCTACCAATAATTTAATTCGAGATAATCTAATGGATAAGAGATCCCCATGTAAGAAACCACTTATCCAAAACTTCCTTTCCAAACGGCTAAAAAAACTTTAAAAACAACTCCAAGACCCATGTATTAGTTATCTATCTACACTCCGACGCATTACAGAAATTTAAGAGTTAGCCCAGAAAATTGACACAAATAAGACCATAGCAGCAGAACATCGGGCAATCGAGTCAACAGAAAGGATAGCCGAGATCTTCTGGAAACAAATAAATAACAATCAAAAGTAAGGCCCCCAGATCATGGTTGATGACGAAGGAATAGTGATAACAAATGACGACCAAATAGCAAATCTTCTTAACGAGTATTTCTCAACCAACTATTCAGTCGAGAAAGACTCGATCCACCAGCCAACAGAAATGACGGCGCTCGTATTAAAAGCGATATTGTTTAACGAAGAAACGCTGAAAAAGCTATCCGCCAGATGTCCAATTCCAAATCATATGGAATGGATAGAATCCAACCTTGCATACTGAGACATATGACATATGCCCCAATACTTCTGTCTAAACTTTTCTCGTTACTGCAGTCAAATGATTCTTATCCAGAAATATGGAAAAAATTGCGTATCACCCCAATTTTAAAAAATGGAAATCGTCCAGTGCCCAAAATTATCGTGGTGTTCACCGAATATCGGTTTTGACAAAAGTCTTAGAAAAAATAATTCATAACCAAATGTTAGACCATCTGACGAATGTTAATCTCATACCTCCCTCTCATGATGACTTTTTACCCAAAAGGATATGTCAGTCATGCCATCTTACTTTCTTGGAATTCGTCTCTAGATATAGAGGTGACGGGAACACGGTAGCTACAATTTACTTTGATCTAAAAAAAGCCTTTGACAAAGTTTTCCATAAAAGGCTGATC
>JAYGXS010000009.1:4703901-4721476 GCA_036362985.1 Ligula intestinalis
GAACATATCCTATCACTCACTTTCTATTCAATATGATACCCAAGCCACAACTGAGACGTAAATTAACCCGGAATACCAATTCTCCTAACGACAAACCCATCTTAAGCATGAAGAAACTTGATCTTGATGCTTTAGACAACTTTAGTAAGCTTTATAACCAATATGCTTGCCTGTTTACGGTCCTTGGTGCCATCTTTGATGGAAAGGTATCCACGCTCACTTCTCAGCAATGTGAGAAACTAGAGCCTTTCGTCAATATGGTGTCTACTGAGACCCGTGATCGGCAAAAAAGGAATTTTAATTTTCTTTTGAAAAATGCTTCAAAAGATAAACAACCAATAGATGTCGCTGTTCAGTTTCTTTACTCTTGTGGCTTTAATTTTAAAGTTGCAGAAGCTAAAAGACTCTCATCCCGAAGAAAAAACCTGCCGATTCTCGTAAAACTTTTTTCGGCGATAGAAGTAGACCTTATATTCTCTCAACATGAGCGGTCAGCCAACTATTTAAAGGAAAATAAACTTTACATATGCAGGGATAAAACGCCAATGGAGCGTCGGGTTTTATCTAGAGTAGCAAATGAGAACACTGGCTCCGGTTCCACAAAACCAAAAGTTGTCTCTGAGGCCGGCCCTCCCGCTCAGGTAAGCCCACACCCCTCTGGGTCAATGTCAGGTTCCCCTGATACTTCTCCCGATCACCTTACTCGTGATTCGAGTGAAATTGTAGCCTCGTCAAGTCGTTCTCCTTCTAAGCCAACCACGTCTGTGATAGCTTTAAATTCCGATAAACCTATGAACGCCCCTAGTAAATCTACGTCAGTTTTCAAATTTGGCAATATGATTACCGATAATAACTCAGTATCTAACAAAGACCCAACTGCTCAAGCTAGCGCTTTTCCTATCCCCAAATTTCATCAACATCCCCAAATAATTCAGCCAGCTTATAAAATTAACCGTTTTTCAAAACCAGTCATGCAATTTTCGAAGGCCAATATTCCGTCAAATTTTGATATAATGCCTCAAAATCCTATATTTATGCCCCCTCCTGGTTTTCCCATGCCACACTTCAGCCACCCTTTCTATGGAGCCCCCTCTAATATGCCTTTCTACAATATGCACAGTTCATTTGATAATAATTACTTGACAAACTGTAGACCAGGGCCAATTTGCTTTCCGCCTTTTGTTTCTCCCATGCCGTTTCCCTTTCCGCCACCAAGTTTTCCTTTTTTATAAATACTGACGAGCGTAACCTGAATCTGAAGGATACGCTCAGTATAGTCTCACTCAATGCGAGATCAGTTGTTAATAAGATGACAGAACTTAAAACAGTAGCATTTGAGCTTGATCCAGATGTGCTCTGTGTCACTGAATCTTGGACACACTCTCTTATTTCTGACTCGACACTCGCCATAGATAATTATAGTTTGTACCGACAAGACCGCATTGAAAAGCGTGGCGGTGGTTGCCTTCTTTATGTTAAATCATCCTTTGTACATTTCCCGTATCACCTGAGCATTTCGTCATTTTCTGGAAATTTTTGTCTCATTTCAGTCATCCTGCCACACAATAAAAAGGGATAATTGGGTGTGTCTACAATCCTCCCAGTAACTCAAGTAATGTAATGCAGCTGTGTGAAATGTTTGAAAAAGTTGCAGAGACTCAATTCGATGTCAGAATAATTATAGGTGATTTTAATCTGCCATACATTGACTGGCATGCAAATACCTGTCCACCAAGATTTCAGAAATTGGTTGACACTATTAACTTTTCAAAAATGTCACAACTGGTCAGTTCAGTGACCAGAAATGACAAAATATTAGATTTAATTTTTACAAATGATGTCCACCCTCCTTTTATGAATTTTCATCGTGATATTTTCAATAGTGACCATGCCTTAATTCACTGTTGTTTTTCAGTCTCTCTTTCTAAAAAGCCCGATGTAAAATGCAATAACCTCGACTTTGGTAACGTGAACCATGAACTAGTAAATGATTTCGTAAGTACCCTAGATTGGCATAGCATATTTTCAACTAACGATCCCTACTTCTTCCAGGAGCTATTGCAAAACCTTACCGAAAATATTCAGGCTCTTACCCCACTTAAGATTTTTAAATCAAATTCAGCTTCTTCAACTGTGCCACATTTTCTCCAAAATAGACTTAAAAAATTACAAAAACAACTTAAGGATACGTCTAATAGCTCTTTATCAGTTCACTTAAGAATAGCGCAAATATTTGAATTAGCGCTTAAAATAAGGCTTGCACGAGATAGGCGTAGAGAGGCCACAGCATTAAGTGATGCGAATTCTTCCAAATCAGTTGCTCAAGTCTTCCGTCTTCGGTCGGCTAAGCTTCAGAAAGTTATTCCACCCTTACTCAATGGCAACAATCAGTTTATTACAGAGGATTTGGAGAAAGCAGCATTGCTAAATTCATTTTTCGCCGAGTTCTTTACCATCGAAACTAGCCCCACTCCTGTAATCCCCCTGCTGTGTGATTCAAATCTCAGTACCCTTAATCTCTCACCCGCTTGTATTCAAAAATAAATAGGTCGTCTTAAAAATTCACATTCGGTAGGAACTGATAACATTCCAAACTCACTCATCAAACAATTAAGAGATTTCCCACCCTTACTGAGTAAGTTATTTTCAGTGTTTCTTGAGAATGGCTTTTTCCCGGACTACTGGAAACTTCTATTATAATTTCCGTATTTAAATCTGGTTCCCGATCAGATATTCACAATTATCGCGGTGTTCATAAAACGCCCTCTCTGGCTAAACTCTTTGAAAAATTAATTGCCAAAAAAATTACAGATTTCTGCATAAATAATAACATTCTCAGCTCCTCACAGCATGGCTTTTTACCGGACCGATCTTGTGAAATTTGTCACATGTCTTTTCTAAATCTACTTACTTCTCTTCGTAATGATCATCTATCTGTGCTAGTTATCTATTTTGACCTTAGTAAAGCATTTGATAAAGTTCCTCACAGGAGGCTCCTAGCCAAACTAGAGGCTATAGGATTTCGTAGTCCACTTACTGACTTCATCAGATCTTATCTTTCAAATCGACAACAAAAGGTTTTAGTAGGATCCTCACACTCTACTCCTACCGCAATTTTGAGTGGTGTCCTTCAAGGTACCGTGCTAGGTCCTCTGCTCTTTTTGCTTTACATAACTGATATCTCATTGAGTTTTAAACACTCCGAATCTTATATTTATGCAGATGATCTCAAGTGTGTTTATTCCTTCTCTAACTCTACGGCCGCGAGATGCTTAGAACAAATTCATTCTGATCTGCACGCTCTTTCGACGTGGAGCTCAACATGGCAGATGGAGTTCTCACCTTCTAAGTGCCGATATATGTGCTTTGGGCCTGAAAGGCTGCCACAACCTGTTATTTTTCAAGGTTACCCAATGACTGAATGTTCCAGTATCGAGGACCTAGGATTAAGCTACACCAATAAATTAGACTTTATCGTATGTTCGTTCTCCCCATCTTAGAATACTGTTGCCCCTTTTTCGGTCTCATGAATGAAGGTAGCCGTTCAAAAATTGAACAAATTCAAAAACATTTCACACGAAAACTGCTGTATCCGACAGCTTCTAATACTTGTTACTCAAATAGATGTCAATTAACAAAACTAAGGTCCCTTTGGGTCAGGAGATTGGAAGCAGGCTTTTGTCTCCTTTTTCGGCTTAATAATTGCACAAATTTACCCAGGACTTCAGTCATTACCCCCGTCAGCCGTCCCTACAACCTAAGAAACTCGGCACTTGTTATACCCCCTCCTGCATCTTCCTCATGTAAACGCTCTTTGCTTTTTGCTTCCAGACATAGCTTTCTTTGGAATAACTTGCCAATCGAAATTAGGTCGTTAACTAGATTGTCTACTTTCAAACAGAGACTGCACATTTATCTTAACACTGACTCTATTAACCTTCTATTCTCCTCATCTTTTCCGAGCAGCTTTCTCCATGACCCCGAGAAAGGACCATTGGGAATTTAGAAGATCCGCTTGAGACTATTCTCTCTGCCTCGTGTCCCCCGAGAACCTAGATGTTTCCATTAACCACAGCTGAATCAAACGAAGCCACGTGGAAGTACTCAGTCTAAAATGCTGTAGTTTCGTTGAATACTCACCTTCATCAGACCACCCACACCTATTTTAGCTCTACTGCTATCTTCCTAAGCAGTTTTTTTTCTCTTGCACACTTTTTGAACATGGAGGCCCGTTGAATACTGTCTCCATTTTCACTCTTTCTCCATGACCCCGAGAAAGGACCATCGGGAATTTAGGAGATCCGCTTGAAACTATTCTCTCTGCCTCGTGTCCCCCGAGAACCTAGATGTTTCCATTAACCACCGCTGAATCACACGAAGCCACGTGGAAGTACTCAGTCTAAAATGCTGTAGTTTCGTTAAATACTCGCCTTCATCAGACCACATACACCTATTTCTGCTCTATTACTATCATCCTAAGCAGTTTTTTTTCTCTTGCACACTTTTTGAACATGGAGGCCCGTTGAATACTGTCTCCATTTTCACTGTAAGAGTTTTTTTAACTGCCATAATTTTTCATTTTTAGTTCAAAATTACCTGCAAAACATTGCTAATGTTGCCTCAAAAGGACAATTTCTGCTGATATTATTACGACTTTCTACGTCTACTTGCACATATTGTCAAATTATTTTTTGAATTTTTATTTTTTTCGAAATTAACTTTGTATAGATAGTGCCGCATTGGCGCTGAAAAATATAAATTCCAAATGGCAAATGCCGTTCTTCCCAACAAAATGTCTTCTCATGATTTTTGGACCACTAAAACTTCACCTCATAATGTTTAGTGGTCAATAAATAAAAGAGCTAACATCTTTAAACGATTTAGGTCTTGGCTATTCTAATACTCTTGACTTATCCCCGCATATTAAACAAATCGCACCAAAAGCCAATCGACTATGTGGCTTAATAAGTGAAAATTTCACTTAAGACTTACGTTTACAAAATGTATGTTTTACCTATTCTAGACTACTGCTCAATATTTTTCGGTACCATCTCATCAGATGACAGACAGAAACCAGAAAAAATCCAGAGAAGGTTTACCAGAGTGCTGTGTAAACGCGATGACGCTCGAGACTCCTATCCAATAATGTACAATAGATATGGTCTTAAGCCCCTCTGGCAAAGGCGACTCCACAAGGGTTTAACTTTCATATTTAAAGTGACACATAATCAGAACATCCTTATTAATAACATTTTAACAAATCAAAACGGTTCCCATCCCACTAGAAACAACCAGCATGCGATTCACAACACTAAAGCTAGGATGGCCCAGCGATCAAATTTCTACACCATAAGATATGCGATCATATGGAATGCCCTACCCAACGATATTCGCAAAAGCCACAGGTTAGCCAAATTTAGAAGAAAGACCAAGCAGTTCTTCTCGAATGACATGACGCATACATTTTTATATAAAATAGGACACTTTGCAAACCAGTTCTTCAACACTTAATTCGGACAAAGTAGTCTAACAGCCCAGGATGGTCTCAAATCTACTCACATACTAAGCAAAATTGTGCCTTGCCTCCTTATCTAGTTCTTAAAAACAAAACTAAAAACAATTTATCCATCCCAATATTCTTCTACTAGCATCTCAATGTTTATAACAATAATATTAAAGAGGAAAATAATTTTCTCTACAGCTATACTAAAATATATATTGCTTCGTCTTATAACATATGAGTAGTATAAATGTAAATCGTGTTTTAGCAAAAATGTCAATCTCACTTTGATAGGATATTCTACAAACGAAAGGCCAAGTGTATTCTGCCGTCGCACTTGGATGACGATGGTGCTTCGCAACCAGCTTCCAGCTGCCGCGACCCACCTCAGAAATCTGCAACGTCCAATCTATTTATAAAATCCTGCCGATGGACAAAGATTGTAATCTCCGTATCGAGCAGACCCATACATACAGTAGATGCGATGTCCTGCACCGGCCGAGTCGAATGCGTCCAATCGTTGGGGACCAGAGGTTATCGGTACTCTCGGCCTCGGTTCGACGAATAGCGTCTCACTGAATACACTACTGAAAGGTCCATCGATCTCATCCAACGCTGATGCGAGCGAGTTAGAGTGAGCACTCATAACGCAATAAAAGGGGGAGACGAGGATATATATAGGTAAATTGTATTGGTACAAATCAATCAATAAATAAATTTTTTATTTAAGGCCCCGAGGGCCTCGTCACTGCAAACTTAGTGCTGTGGAAAAATAAATACAAAGTTGATAAATGCTGCGCTCCATGAAAAAACCACATAGGCAGCGGGAGCGTTTAGAAGTGTTGGTAGATTAATTCATATTCACCAACATATCGTCGTTTTAAAAGAGGAGTCAACGCATGGTGAACTAAGGAGGAAGCAGTGAAAAAAACTCCTACCATTTAAGCTGGGGCGGAGTTTCAGCAAACCCCCGATTAAAAAAAACAAAACGTAGGAGAAAAAACTGCTTCAAAAAAATTAAGGGGGTTGGTTGAGAGGATTTATTGTAGTGCAAATGAGACAGGACTGTTGATGAGAACGAATGAGGGTTGGAAACGCTTCTTGTAATTGGAGAAATCATATAACAGCAGAGGCTGTCATTCACCATTGTTACACCGCCCGACTGGCTTCATGATCAACCATCAGGGAGGTGAGATCGGAGGAGGCCATCGCGGACAACAGAGTCAGGAAGATGAGGGAACGGCAGAGGTTACCTGATCATCAACGAAACGCCGGAGATGTGACCTTGTAGACTGCGGAGTTTAGCGACGAGCTGGTGGAAATAGCAGAACCACCGCGAGCATGACTAAGAACCATGAAGCCTATCGTCAGGGTTGTAAAACGGAGAATGGAGAAAACGGCAATGATGCCTGGACAGAGAAGTGGACGAAACATCGTTGCAAATATCACTCAAAGAAGGAAGAAATAGACATGTTTGGAAAAAGTTTTGATCTAAACATAACCACCTCAGATACCAGGGGGACCCTTTTCAAGATCCAAAAGTTGTGTGTTCGGGAAAGAGACGGATAGCAAGGACGTTATATCTTCCAAAGTTAAGTGTTTACGTAATTTGACATTAAAAACTGGTAAGTTAGACGACAGCCTAATTTCGAGGGGAATATTATTCCAGAGGAAGGCATATTTGGAGGCAAAGAAGTGAGAATGGTTCGCAGTAAAGCTTAAGGGGGGGTGCAATAATCCTGGAGGAATTACGAGTGGCATAAGGTTTAGCTGCGGGAATGAGAGCGTTGATTCGTGGAAGGTTAGGGGTAGAGTTAACGGAAGGATATCGGTAATGGGAACGGTAACGGAAACGGTAACGGGAATGGTTAAGGAGATACGGTAAACAATAAGCGAGAGTGTCGGAAGGGATCTGGGGTTGGACTTATCGCAACTTCAGGTCGTCACGTATGTGTTTTCCTGGTCCAATCAGATCACTGTTCTAAGGAAAAAAGGACCGGTCACAGTAAAACGAGGATTAAAACAAGGAAACGGAGTTCGGTTCAGATTTGGTCCGTTACACAGCCCTCCCTTCAGGTGCAGCACTGTCCTCAGTGCTGGTGTTGTCAATGGGGGAGGGGACTGTCACCTCAACGGCAACGGGGGTAAGGAGAGTGTCTGGGAGGATGGGAAGGTGTCTGCGGTACAAACGGGTAGTTGTCCCCGAAATGGTTTGATTCTGGCAAAGTGTGCGGTGAAAGGGGTTAGGTTAGCGTGGTTAGCGTCGCGTATGAGGAAAGTGGTGATGACTAAAACTTGGAGAACACGAAAAGGCCCTCGCCAGGGGTAATGGAACTTGGAAGATGTGCCACGTGGCGGGAATGGGTAGTGGTGCATTACGAAGTTGCCAATTTGGTAGGGAACCCCGGAGCTCCGCCGATCAAACTGTTCCTTCTGGTGGAGGGTAGCTGCTCCGAGAGTAGTGCGGGCTTCGTTATGGGCGCAGTGGGTAATTTTGCGGAGTTCTGAGACATAAGTATGGGTGGAAGTCCTACTAGGTGCCGAAAAAGGATTGCGTAAGTCGGTCGGAATACGTAGATCACGTGCAGTCCACAAGTAGTGGGGTTTGAACCCGGTAGATGAGTGGACCGTACCCCGGTAAGCTAGGAGGCAGAAGGGTAGGAGTAGATCCCAGTCATCGTGGTGGCCGTCCCATGCAAAGGCGAGCAGAAGATTAAGGAGGGTACGATTCGTCCTTTCGACCAACCCGTTGCCCTCGGGATGGTATGGGGTCAGATGGGTCTTGTTGACCGCGAGGACTTCGCATACCTCATGGAAAAGTTGTGACTCGAAATTGGAACCGCAGTCAGAGTGAAAGGATAGTGGTGAACCCCAACGACTGACCCATTCACGAGTGATGGTGCTTGCAACTGTCTCTGCGTTTTGACGTAGGATGGGGACAGCCTCAACCCACTTCGTGAAATAATCAATCATAACTAATATGAATTCGTAACCGCGGTACAATATTGGTAAGCAACCGATAATATCCAGGCCAACACGTTCCCCAGGGAAACCGGTAATCAATGATTCCATCGGCGCTCGGGGTGATTTGGTGGGTGGCTTGAAGAACGCACATTTCTGGCAGGATTGGCAGAAGTGATGGATTGCGTTATGCAACTTAGGCTATCAGAAGCGCGTGCGGATCGCTGATTTATTCTTGTGCTGGCCACAGTGACCTAACTCGGAATGGAGGGCGCCTAGCACGGCTTCAATGAGACACCCTGGCACTACAGGGCGTAGATGTTGGTTCTGGGGGTCACGCCAGAATAAGACATCATTTTTGATGAAAAGATTAGGCCACTGGTTCAGTAGGAGGCGGGCATTCTCGCTACATCTTCTCATGTCGCGCTCGGCCGTTTTTTGTTGTTTTTGCGATGTATGACGGTACACAACTGCAGTATCTGGGTCGCTACCTTGAGATATCAACCACGTATGACGGGTAGGCTCGAACATGTAAATAGCGTTTACACTCGGGTCGGGGGTTGAATTATCGGTCGGTGGGCTAGTAAGTATGCGAGAAAAGGCATCGGCATTACCATGGTTACGTCCCGGGCGGAATTGGCATTTGAAGTCGAAATCCTGCAGGAATTCCTGCTTCCGTGCGACTTGATTCTTGGGGTCTTTAATGGATGCAAGCCATTCTAGGGAACGGTGGTCTGTACGAAGGACAAAGTTTTGCTCTATCAAAAATTGCCTAAATTGTCTTATGAATGTGACAATCGCTAGCATCTCCCGATCGAACACGGTAAAATTGCGCTGGGTTTGCAAACGAGTTTTTCTTGTGAAACAGACCGGATGTTCGACCTTGTCGCTACCTTCTTGAGAGAGAACGGCGCCCATCGCGAAACCGCTAGTGTCGGTGTCTAGTATTAAAAGAGGTGCCCCTGGCTCGATGTTGGGGACTGCGAGGAGTGGTGCAGAATAGAGTATGTTTCTGAGATTTGTAAAAGCCTCTTGACACTCAGTTGACCACGGAAATTTCCGGACTTTTTCGGTCATCCTATGGAGAAGCTCAGCCATGTGTGCAAAACCCTTAATAAAATGCCTGTAGTAGGACGCCAGCCCCAAGAAACTACGTAACTCTGACGCATTAGTCGGTGTAGGCCAGGAACGAGTCTGTTGCAGTTTTTCGGGGAGTGTGGCTAACCGTCCAGGGGAAATCTTGTGCCCTAAGAACTGCACTTCCGATCGGAGGAAAATGCACTTGGCGGGGTTAAGGGTCAGCCCGGCATTTTGGAGGGCTGCGAATACTTCCTTAAGATTTTCGTTATGTTGCGGAATGGTTTTCCCGAAAACGATGATATCGTCGAGATACACGAGGCACTTACCAGGTATAAGGTGTCGTAACACTTGGTACATGAGACTTTGAAATATTGCTGCGGCATTACAAAGCCCAAAAGGAGTCGTTTAGAACTCGTATAGGCCTTGGGGAACCATGAACGCTGTCTTATGCCGATGTTCTGGGTGGACTTTGACTTGCCAGTACCCTGACTTGAGGTCAAGAGTAGAGAACCACGCTGCCCCGCCTAACGTGTCCAGCGTGTCGTCGAGACGTGTAAGGGGGAACGAATCGCGAACAGTGACTGCATTCACGCGACGGTAGTCGATGCAGAGTCGAATGGATCCATCTTTCTTAGGGACCAGTGCGATTGGTGACGCCCATGGTGAAGAAGACGGTTGAATAACGTGTGCTTTGAGGAGTTCACCTAGGATTTTATCAACTTCGGCCCGGTGCTTGTGAAGGATACGTCTAGGTGGTTGCCAAACTGGTTTGGCGTCTCCAGTATCGATAGTGTGTTGCACTAGTCGGGTTCGACCGAACGTCGTGGGAGACCAGGTAAAGAGCCCGGGAACTCAGCCAAGTATGCCCTTTAATTGTGCATGAGCCACCAAACCTACTGTTGCTAACGGAGGGAGGACGTCATCTAGGTAAGTGGGTTCAAAGGCGACGACCGCCATGACCGAATCATACATCAGGTTGAGATCGAAGACCGGAACCGGCCGTGGGCTCTTAGCAACCTTGGGGTCAAGGGTCACGAGTCATTATCGAACGTGGATGACGCACTCATGATCAGAAAGGAAGTTAAATCCAAGGACGAGAGACCAAGGGCTATCCGGAGCAATCAAGAACATGTGCGTCACGGGGGCATTCTCGAAAGTAAAGTTGAGGGTAATCGTGCCGGATATAGGGATGGCGGTACCCTTAGCCGCTGGTAAGCTTCTTGACTTGGATAATGGGTTTACTAACCGTAGCATGTGCTGAGGTAAACATTTCATCGTGACGGGAGAGACGTTAGCTCCGGTATCCACTAGGGCTTGGGTGGTTATGCCTGCTAACGTAACGGGTACGAGAAGCGCGGGAAAGTGGGCTACGTTATGCGCAAAACTATGAGATTGTGTCCGCATTGCTGTGCCCGGGGACCGAAGGCCGAACAGTACTGACACTGTGGGTTGTGATTTGGGAATCGGACGGGTAGGGATCTCTTGACAGTCGTTTGACCTGGGTTTGAAAATCATATCCAGGGAGTCGACGAGACTGGACCGGGACGGGGCTGGATAGTAGCTGCAACGGTCACCTTGCGTTTGTCTTCTTGGTTGCGGAACTCTGTGAACCGGTTGCAGATCTGGAGTGCTGCGGTCAGGTTGGGGGGGGGAGCGACTGATAACCAAATGTTCAGTGACCACCCGGTTCCGCAGACCAGTGATAAACCGATCCAACACAATTTGATTCCCTGATATAGGGAGTGCTATCGGGTAAGCGAGGCGGCCCAGTCGTTGAAGTTCTTTTGCGAACTCCACAGCTGACTGTTGGGGGGTCTGCTCGAGTTGGTAGAATTGGGCACCGGCGGCGGATTCGGAAAAAAATTTGCCAAATAAGCCTACAAATTGGTCATGAGCAAGGGGAAATTGAATATCAATAGTGACACCCGCTTCTAGAGCGGAATCTAATGTCTCGGGGCAAAGAAAGTTAAGCAGATAGCGGTTATGGTCTGACGGAGGGAGGCGGATTTGGGAGGGATCCGGCACCGTCTGCCACCATTGTACCGGCCGAGTCAAATGCGTTCAATCGGTGGGGACCAGTGGTTATCGGTAATCTCGGCCTCGGTTCGACGAATAGCGTCTCGTCGAATACACTACCGAGAGGTCCATCAATCTCATCCAACGCAGATGCAAGCGGGTTAGAGTTAGAACTCATAACGCAATAAAGGGGGGAGACAAGGATATATAAAGGTATATTGTATTGGTACAAGGAAGGGTATCGGTAATGGGAACGGTAACGGAGACGGTAACGGGAACGGTAAAAGAGATACGGTAAACAATAAGCGAGAGGGTCGGAAGGGATCTAGGGTCGGACTTATCGGAACTTCATGTCGTCACGTGTATGTTTTCCTGGTCCAATCAGATCACTGTTCTAGGGAAAAAGGAACCAGTCACAGTAAAACGAGGATTCAAACAAGGAAACAGGGTTCGATTCAGGTTTGGTCCGTTACAGTCCTCAGGCGATTAGTTGCAATGCTCTTGTGTGGTCGAGGTTGTGGGATTGCCGGTATACACTGCGTAACGTCGAATGCCGGTGGTAAGTACGGTCTAAGGCAGGTCTGAACGTAACTGTCAAAGTCGTCACAACGCATACATACGATAGAAGTCGGTAAGTCTGTGAAGAAGGTTGAGCATGTACTAAGAGCAATAAGGGGAGAATATCTAAGTTAAAAGGGGTGTACATAAGGACAGGTTACGGCGTCTAGATAGAGAGCGTTACTGTCAAACAAGCTATATAACCGGTGGGGAGCACAGAACACGTTACACCTGCAGGTAGACAATTGGAAGCCGGAGTCGTTGGATGGGCATAGTTTCAGCCAGTTGTGGGGAGGCACGATGAGAGACAGTTGGAAACAGGTGAGCCTGTATCGAACGCCTTATAGAGCTAATTCTGGGATTGCGGGAAGGGTCGGCAGTTGAAAGGAAGGGACACCGGTCATTTTCACTCACTCACGAGCTTCACATCGTCATCCCAGGTTCGCGCGTAAACAAGTCGCACCTCAGTCGAAATACAACACTTTCCGGTCTGACCACGTGCTCTTCGCTAGCACCTTTCTTGATAACAACTCTCCACAGCTAAATTTCTCTCCTCACCTGCCGTTGTTTTCTTCGCCCTTCAACGAAACCTTTCTCTGGTGATCATTCCTGGGCTCAGGAGAATCCAACAGCAATTTACAAACGAGTTTTCTCTCAAATCTCACACTCGCAACCCAACGAACTTGGATCGCGGTCTTCGCAAATTCATCCTTTGGCACGTCGATTTCTTGAATATTGCTGGCAAGAAGCGTGAAGGATCAAAGTGAGTTGTATCATTTCTTAACCTTCATTGTTATCCTCGTATACACTTTCTACGCCTTTTTTACTACGATAACCTGGCTAATTACTCTTTTGTGGTTAGTTAACACCAGAAAATTTTTCCATTGCGTTTTTGCTAAGATGTTTGGTATTTTTGTAGTGATAAATCCTCTACAAATTTGGTGACCCCATTTATATTGTTATCCTTACCTTATTATTTATTCCATTCACCTGTTTTTCCCGTTTGACTCTGCCATTCATACGTTTTAAATCATGGGCGACAGATACCACCAATTTCACGATTGCGACGAAGATGACGCTGGTTCTAACAATTCGTGTACACCACCTGATCAGGACGAGCCTAAGGCTTTTCAGATATCCATTAAGCTTCCCCCGTACGAAGTGCATGACCCAACGGTCTGGTTCAAACAGATCGAGGCTGTTTTTGCCTCACGTCAGATTACTGGCTAGCGTACGCGTTACGCGTACGTCGTGCAGAACTTACCATTCGAGATCGCTTTGGCCGTTCAGGATCTCCTTGATCCTATCCCCGAAGGCAAGCCCAACTCTAGCTTAAAAAAGGCTATTTTCGAACGTACAGCACAATCTGCCGACAGCAAGCTTTGCCAACTCCTCAACAACGTCGAGCTTGGCGACCAAACCCCCTCTGCTCGAATGCGCCACATGCGTCACCTGCTTGCTGGTCGCACCTTAGATGATTATATTTTCCGTCGCATCTGGATGGATAAATTAACCCATTCAATGCAAAAGATACTGGCCCTGCTTTACGACGATGTTCCGCTGACCAAACTCGCGAATCACGCCGACCGCATCCAACAATGTTACCCCGGTACTACTTCGTACGCTTTAAACAAAGCCTCGACCTCAGTACCTCAGCATTCCGTCTCTCAGGTTTCGACCTCACAATCCGACCGTAAACCTGAAAGCCGTTGACAGCGAAAGTCCACTAAATCGCTTGGTTTCTCGTCCCCGCGGTTTGCTTTACCCTCTCAACCGATTCGCGACGTTACAGACAACAGAGATGACGACCTGCAGGATCTTAGAGATACTGTCAGGTTATTGAGCTCTCAAATGAGCACGATGTATTCCACACTCAACCGGCTTCAAAGCGGTCATCTCTCTGCAAGCCGCAGCCGCTCTAACTCAAAAAAGGTGTGCAGACGACAAAGTCTGCTGGTACCACCGAACATTCGGCCCGGATGCTATTAAATGCGTCCCACCTTGTTCTTTTGCTCGACGTTCCCGTTCGGGAAACGGCGCCGCCAGCCAGTAATGGCGACGACTGGTGCTGGCCACTCGCGACACAGTCGCCTGTTTTACGTGACCGACAAGTCCACAGGTTTCCGTTTCTTGATCGACACAGGTGCAGAGGTTAGCGTTGTACCGCCCCCTCGTCGTCATCATCTCCAGCCATCGCAGTTTACACTGCAGGCTGCGAACAACACTTCTATCGCCACGTTCGGCCAACGGTCCCTAACTTTAGACCTTTGGCTTCGTCGCCGTTTCCAATGGGTTTTCATCCAGGCCGACGTCCAGTCGCCTATCATTGGCGCGGATTTCCTATCACACTTCGGCCTCACAGTTGACCTTAAACATCAGAAGTTGCTAGATCCTACCACTCAGCTGTTTACTGTCGGGTTAGTTTCGCGTGAGCCTTCCGCTGGCATCCACTTGGCCGTGCCAAGCCCGCCATTTTCTGACATCTTGAGCGATTATCCTTCCCTCTCTAAGCCTTGTCAGTTTACGGAGCAGGTTCAACACACTGTCCGCCATCATATCACTACCACCGGCAGACCGATCCATGCTCATCCGCGTAGACTTCATCCTGAGAAGCTACAAATCGCGAAGAACGAATTCGAGCACATGTTGAATTTGGGGATTATCCGTCCTTTGTCCAGTCCATGGGCTTCACCACTGCACATGGTTCCCAAAAAATCATCCAATGATGGCGGCCATGCGGTGACTTTCGCGCTTTCAATCGAGCTACCGTCACGGATCGGTACCCGATTCCCCTATATATGACTTTTCCCACATATTGGATGGAAAGACGATTTTTTCCAAGACCGATCTCGTGCGAGCATATCACCAAATACCGGTCACGGATAAGGACATCCCTCAAACCACCATCACGACCCCATTCGGCCTGTTCAAATTCCTACGCATGCCTTTCGGTTTGCGGAACGTGGCCCAAACCTTTCAGCGTTTTGTCGATGACATTTTACGCGGTCTCTCCTTCAGGTTCGTGTACATCGACGACATCCTTGTCGCAAGCTCTTCACCCGAGGAACATGTGGAACACTTACGTCAAGTTTTCGATCGTTTTCAACAAAATGGTCTACAGCTAAACGTCGATAAGTGTCTTTTTGGTGTCACTTCTCTGGATTTTCTTGGCCCTCATCTTGACCAACATGGGATCACACCCCTACTAGAGAAGGTTCAAAGCGTGTTGTCTTTTCCAGTCCCGGAGTCCATAACACAGCTTCACCGTTTCATCGGCCTTATCAACTTGTACCGGCGTTTCATACCAAATGGCGCCGCCACCCTGGCACCTTTGACAGATCTTTTGAAGTCAAAATCCAAGTCGCTTCAACTTTCACCCAGTGCTTTTGAAGCATTCGAGGCAGCCAAGATAGCACTCGCGGATGTCACCCTGCTTCATTATCTGAGCATCGATGCTGATACACAGCTTATTCTGAGCACCGATGCCTCAAACATTGCCGTCGGCGCAGTTCTGCAGCAAGAGGTCCACGGACAGTTGCAGCCGCTAGCCTTTTCTCCCAGAAGCTTCAGCCGGCGCAGACTCGCTAAAGTACTTTCCCGCGTGAACTTCTCGCCATTTACCTGGCCATCCGACATTCTCGCCACCTGCTCGAGGGGAGAGATTTTCAGGTGCACACGGATCACAAACCTCTCACTTACGCCCTCAAAGATAAGCTGGATCGATATTCACCACGCAAAATACGTCACCTTGACTACATCTCTCAATTCACCTCAGACATGCACTATGTCCACGGTGATGAGAATGTCGTTGCTGATGCCCTGTCCCGTCCATAGGTCAACGCTCTTATCACCACATCAGACGTGAAGAAGCTTGCGGAAGCGCAGGCGCTTGATGACTCCATCATTGAAATGCTTGCGTCTTCTGTGCTTCAACTGCGTGAGGCTCCCCTCCCCACGGCACCAGGCTCTATCGTGTGTGATTTTTCTACAGGTACCCCTCGTCTTGTAGCACCACAATTTTACCGGAAGGTTGTTTTCGACCACTTCCATTTGCAATCCCACCCCGGTGTTCCTGCCGGCCGCAACCTCATCGCAGTCCGTTTCGTCTGGCCAAAGATGAACACCGACATTGCTACCTGGAAGAGACAATGCTTAGCCTGCCAAACGAATAAGGTCCAGCGACACACCGTTTCACCTCCCAGAACGTTCGCGATTCCCGACGCCCATTTCCAACCCGTCCACATGGATATAGTTGGACCGTTACCCCCATCTCGAAGTTTCTCGCACATTCTGACCGCTGTTGATCGTTTAACACGATGGCTCATCGCTATTAACATCTCGGATACCTCGGCAGAGAATATTGCCATGGTATTCCTGATGCACCGGATAGCCATATTCGGTGTTCCAGCTTCACTCACCACTGACCGCGAAAGTCAGTTTACATCTGCACTCTTCGTGAGTTCACCAAACTCCTCGGGTGGTCGCATATCACCACTGCCTATTATCCAGCATCAAACGACCTCGTGGAACGCCTTTACCGTCGATTTAAGTCCATGTTGAGGTTTCAACCTGACCCGCACAACTGGAGCGACAACCTGCCATTCTTCTTCATCTGAATTCGCTCGGCTGTTAAAGAAGACATTGAATGCACTGCCGCCAATCTCGTTTATGGCACATTCCTCCGTTTACCTAGTGAGCTCGTGCAGTCTTCCTCCGTCGCCCCTGACGCCACGAACAACTTCGTGCAACATCTGCAGCAACGCTTGGCCGCACTGCGCCCATCCCCCACACGCGCGCCACCTTGACGCATGTTCATGCACGACTTGCACACAACCCCATTCGTTTTTGTCCAGCATGACGCAGTTCGCAGGCCCCTTTGGCCACCATACGATGGTCCCTTCAAAGTGCTTGAACGGAAGTACATATATTTCGTCATCCAAAAGGCTGATGCTACTGATACGGTCTCTATTGACAGACTGAAGCCGGCCTACGTTCCCCTCTCCTCGACTTCATCGGCTCCTGCTTGTTTAACCACAGCCAAAAGATCTTAGAAGGTAATAGTTACTCCACTACTCAGCTGATCACGAGTGGCGTTTTTTCTAGGCACTGAATTAGGTTCTTTACTCTTCATTCTATATAAATAAATAAATAATAAATATATTTTATATTTAAGTTCCGGAGGGCCTCGTCATTGAAAACTTAGTGCTGTGGAAAAATGAATACAAAGTTGATGAATGCTGCTCTCCGCGAAACAACCACATAGGCAGCGGGAGCGTTAAGTAGTGTTGGCAAGTTAATTCATATTCACCAACATATCGTCGTTTGAAAATAGTAGTCAACTCTCTCTGAAACGCATGGTTAACAAATTTTAGCGAACCCCCACTTAAAAAAACAAAATATAGGAGAAAAAATCTGCTTCAAAAAAATTAAGGGGGTTGGTTGAAAGGATTGATTGAGCGC
>JAYGXS010000009.1:4736476-4782352 GCA_036362985.1 Ligula intestinalis
AGTTTGGAATGTTATCAGTTCCAACCGAATGTGAATTTTAAGACGACCTATTTATTTTTGAATACAAGCGGGTGAGAGATTAAGGGTACTGAGATTTGAATCACACAGCAGGGGGATTACAGGAGTGGGGCTAGTTTCGATGGTAAAGAACTCGGCGAAAAATGAATTTAGCAATGCTGCTTTCTCCAAATCCTCTGTAATAAAATGATTGTTGCCATTGAGTAAGGGTGGAATGACTTTCTGAAGCTTAGCCGACCGAAGACGGAAGACTTGAGCAACTGATCTGGAAGAATTCGCATCACTTAATGCTGTGGCCTCTCTACGCCTATCTCGTGCAAGCCTTAATTTAAGCGCTAATTCAAATATTTGCGCTATTCTTAAGTGAACTGATAAAGAGCTATTAGACGTATCCTTAAGTTGTTTTTGTAATTTTTTAAGTCTATTTTGGAGAAAATGTGGCACAGTTGAAGAAGCTGAATTTGATTGAAAAATCTTAAGTGGGGTAAGAGCCTGAATATTTTCGGTAAGGTTTTGCAATAGCTCCTGGAAGAAGTAGGGATCGTTAGTTGAAAATATGCTATGCCAATCTAGGGTACTTACGAAATCATTTACTAATTCATGGTTCACGTTACCAAAGTCGAGGTTATTGCATTTTACATCGGGCTTTTTAGAAAGAGAGACTGGAAAACAACAGTGAATTAAGGCATGGTCACTATTGAAAATATCACGATGAAAATTCATAAAAGGAGGGTGGACATCATTTGTAAAAATTAAATCTAATGTATTGTCATTTCTGGTCACTGAACTGACCAGTTGTGACATGTTTGAAAAGTTAATAGTGTCAACCAATTTCTGAAATCTTGGTGGACAGGTATTTGCATGCCAGTCAATGTCTGGCAGATTAAAATTACCTATAATTATTCTGACATCGAATTGAGTCTCTGCAACTTTTTCAAACATTTCACACAGCTGCATTACATTACTTGAGTTACAGGGAGGATTGTAGACACACCCAATTATCGCTTTTTTATTGTGTGGCAGGATGACTGAAATAAGACAAAAATTTCCGGAAAATGACGAAATGCTCAGGTGATACGGGAAATGTACAAAGGATGATTTAATATAAAGAAGGCAACCACTGCCACGCTTTTCAATGCGGTCTTGTCGGTACAAACTATAATTATCTATGGCGAGTGTCGAGTCAGAAATAAGAGAGTGTGTCCAAGATTCAGTGACACAGAGCACATCTGGATCAAGCTCTAATGCTACTGTTTTAAGTTCTGTCATCTTATTAACAACTGATCTCGCATTGAGTCAGACTATACTGAGCGTATCCTTCAGATGCAGGTTACGCTCGTCAGTATTTATAAAAAAGGAAAACTTGGTGGCGGAAAGGGAAGCGGCGTGGGAGAAACAAAAGGCGGAAAGCAAATTTGCCCTGGTCTACAGTTTTTCAAGTAATTATTATCAAATGAACTGTGCATATTGTAGAAAGGCATATTAGAGGGGGCTCCATAGAAAGGGCGGCTGAAGTGTGGCATGAGAAAACCAGGAGGGGGCATAAGTATAGGATTTTGAGGCATTATATCAAAATTTGACGGAGTATTGGCCTTCGAAAATGGCATGACTGGTTTTGAAAAACGGTTAATTTTATAAGCTGGCTGAATTATTTGGGGATGTTGATGAGATTTGGGAATAGGAAAAGCGCTAGCTTGAGCAGTTGGGTCTTTGTTAGATACTGAGTTATTATCGGTAATCATATTGCCAAATTTGAAAACTGACGTAGATTTACTAGGGGCGTTCATAGGTTTATCGGAATTTAAAGCTTTCACAGACGTGGTTGGCTTAGAATGAGAACGACTTGACGAGGCTACAATCTCACTCGAATCACGAGTAAGGTGAATGGGAGAAGTATCAGGGGAAACTGACATTGACCCAGAGGGATGTGGGCTTACCTGAGCGGGAGGGCCGGCCTCAGAGACAACTTTTGGTTTTGTGGAACCGGAGCCAGTGTTCTCATTTGCTACTTTAGATAAAACCCGACGCTCCATTGGCATTTTATCCCTGCATATGTAAAGTTTATTTTCCTTTAAATAGTTGGCTGACCGCTCATGTTGAGAGAATAAAAGGTCTACTTCTATCGCCGAAAAAAGTTTTACGAGAATCGGCGGGTTTTTACTTCGGGATGAGAGTCTTTTAGCTTCTGCAACTTTAAAATTAAAGCCACAAGAGTAAAGAAACTGAACAGCAACATCTATTGGTTGTTTATCTTTTGAAGCATTTTTCAAAAGAAAATTAAAATTCCTTTTTTGCCGATCACGGGTCTCAGTAGACACCATATTGACGAAAGGCTCTAGTTTCTCACATTGCTGAGAAGTGAGCGTGGATACCTTTCCATCAAAGATGGCACCAAGGACCGTAAACAGGCAAGCATATTGGTTATAAAGCTTACTAAAGTTGTCTAAAGCATCAAGATCAAGTTTCTTCATGCTTAAGATGGGTTTGTCGTTAGGAGAATTGGTATTCCGGGTTAATTTACGTCTCAGTTGTGGCTTGGGTATCATATTGAATAGAAAGTGAGTGATAGGATATGTTCAAAGCAAAGTTATGCACAAAATTGCGACAGAAAATTTGAATTACTGAAGAGGCTACGCAGGGTGACAAATATCTTTAATATTATATCGAGTAATACGAACTACTTCTTGCTGGAAATTGATAAAGTAACAAATTTTTAGATATTATTCAGTATTTACGCAATAGATTAGTTGCTTTTTACGTGAATCTACCGGAACTAGAATGAGGCTATGTCGGTGAAACAGTATAAAAATGTATATTTTGACCTATCGGTAAAAAAGACAACTACCGGTATGTGTAGTTGCTAAAGGGTTAGATATACAAATAAATAACAACAATCAAGCTAGTAAATTCAGCAAGTAACGAGGAAATCTGATAAAAATATCTATGTTACTTAGCTTTGAAAGATAAGTTGCGCGCCTTGACCTTGACCTTGACCTTGGGCTGACTGAGAGGTGTGAGCGTAGCTGTTAGACGATTACCTTGTTAGCCACCGCGCTAAGCGCACTGTAATGGTCTCAGGCTTGGATCACACATGCTGCCGAAAAGATACACGGCAGAACAGCCAAGGATCTACATTCCCCGTTCGTGAGAAGTACCGTGCGAAAACATTTAATGCGAGTTAACAAAGGATGTTTTTAATAAGTCACTTTAAGTCACTTTATTTAGGAAAGAAAGCTTTCGCCCTTGAGCTCCCTATTCATAACCAAAATCGCATAATAGGTCCACCGTAAAAATAGTACATAATACAAATGCACAAATGTAGGCTTAACATCAGCGATAAGTGTGAGCCAGTTGCAAGGTGCTGCTACTGACACTTTGTTCATTATATCTGCCACAGTTTCTCAGCAAATGAGAATCAAGTTTGTGTTTTAAAATGTCAACAGTATCCGAGAGGACCACATCTTCAGGGAGTCCATTCCACGCTCCAATGACCCTCTGAGAGAAGGCGTTTCGTCGAAAAGATCAAGTTCGGTCAGTCTGTCTTCATAAGGCAGATGACCAAGATTCTTGACCATCTTCGTAGCCCTCGCCTGCACTCGTTCCAGGTGCAGGTAATCCTTCTTGAACCACGGACGCCAGGCCTGGACAGCATACTCCAAGTGGGACCGAACAAACGCTCCATAGGTTTTCCTGAAGAGCTCCTTGTCAATGTTGACGAATCCCCGCCTAATCGCAAACAGCACCTGTGTCGCGCGTTTAGCTGCCTTTACACACTGAGTAGATGGTTTAAGTGAGGAATTTATTAGAACACCGAGATCCTTTTGTTCGTTCACATTTGAAAGCGGGTGCCCATCGAGGAGGTATTGGAAGGAATCGTTCTCCTCATCAGTCCTTCTAGTACGGAGTCTTAAAACCACACACTTACTAATGTTGAAGTTTAAAAGCCAACGAGCAGACCAGCAGCTAAGTCGATTAAGACTCTCTTGAAGCGCATTCCTATCGGCGTGAGACCTGATGGCTCTCCAGAGTTTGACGTCGTCGGCAAACATGATAGCGCTGCTATCCAGGTCACTGACACAGTCGTTGATATAGATGAGGAAGAGCAGTTGCTCTAAGACAGAGCCTTCGGGGACGCCACTCAGAACAGATGTAGGGTTTGACTTTGAGTCAACGATGCACACAGTTTGCGATCGCCCTGTGAGAAAATCTGTGATTCATGCCAGCAGGTTTCCTTTTATGCCAATTTCTGACAATTTATACATTAGACGCTTATGTGGGACGCTGTCGAATGCCTTCTTGAAGTCCATATAGATGACGTCAACCTTACCATCTTCGTCTAGTGCGCGAGTCCACTGCTCAGTGGAGAGTAGAAGGCTGGAAAGGCAAGAATGGTTCTTTCTGAAGCCGTGTTGGAGCCCTGACAGTAGGTTGTTCTCCTCCAAAAAATCCATTGTCGTCTTCTTAATTATCGTTTCCATCACCTTACCGCAAATGCAAGTTAGGCTGACGGGCCGGTAATTGTTGACCTTCGTTCGGGCTCCGCCCTTGTATATCGGGTAAATATTTGCCATTTTCCATTCAGATGGCAGTTTTCCTAGTTCAAATGAAGAACGAAAGATATGTGCTAGGGGCTCTGAGAGTTCGCTTGCCAATTCTTTCAAGAACTTGGCTGGTATATTGTCTGGACCGGATGACTTTGCTTCTTTGAGGCTCTGCAACTCCCTCTCAACTACAGATGTTGGAAATAGTAAAAAATGAAGTGCTAGACCGGCGTTTGCAACAGCACAGTTGGCATTATCAAAACGAAGCTCGGTTTCCCTAGTGAATACCGAGGCAAAGAACCGACTACAGTACTCGGCTTTCTCGTCATTCTCAACGACTTCTCTGCCATCATCATTCTTAAGTACTGCGACAGGATCCTTGTTTTTTAATCTACTGTTCATATAGCGTAATAGAATTTTGGGCTTTTCTTCGGCCTGTTGGAGGATTCTTGATTCATAGTTTTTCCTGGCCTGGCGAATTGATTTTTTACTGCATTTCTTTGGCGTCGGAATTCCTCGAGGTGTACTGGTGACCCAGTTTTCCTAAATAACTTCCATTTCCTATTCTTCTTCTTCAGTTGCCTGTTAAGGTATCTCGTCAACCAGGCAGGACGACTAGTCGTCTTGTGTACCTTGACCGGACAAAAGCGCTTAAGCAGATCTAATGCAACCCTCTTGAGTGATCTCCGATCCTCCTCCGGATCCCTCTTGAGTAGGCAGTCCCAATTCACGGTCGATAGTGCATTCTTCATTGAATTATAATCTGCCTTCCATATGTTTGGCTGGTCCTCCGTTTTCCTCAGCCGTTGAGTATGGAGTGAGTTATCCCACATTAGCGTCGTATGATCACTCTTACCGAGCAGAGCACTTGAATGCACTTCATCTATGTAGGACGAATCCTTCGTGAAAATGAGATCCAAACAAGTAGCCCGCTGGTTTTCTCGAAATCTGGTTATGCCCTTAACGTTCTGAATTAGAGACAGGTCAAGCGTGAGATCCATTAATTTGGAACTAAAGGAAGTTGACGCCGCCTCAACTGTCAGGTTGTTCCATTCAATTGCAGGGGCGTTGAAGTCACCAACGATGAGAACCTCCTGGTGGCTAGCAGCTTCTTTCACCAGACCAAGGAGTGAGTCGTCGGCTCCACTCAGAATGTTTGGTGGCCGGTAAACGTCCAGGAATTCAAGGTTCTGTGAATTCGCCTTCTTGATCTTTAACCCGACGGACTCATACTCCAGGGCTAGCGTGTGTTCTCTTTCTGCAACAGAGATTTCAGTTCTGACACACACGACAACCCCACCTGCTTGTCGGTTTTGGCGGTCTTTGCGGAAAAGCTGGTATGCTGGAATCGAAATCTCCGAATCCGCGATTTCTGCTTTTAGCCATGTTTCCGTTATGGCAACTACATCAGGTTTCCGCTCCGAAAGTACTGCATTGAGTTCATCAATTTTAGAGGGAAGACTTTGGGCATTAGTGTAAAGAAAGCTCAATTTAGACTTATTCACCACTTTATGCAGGCGGTTGCCTCTTGCGTGAGATTGCATGCAGGGAGCTGTCGGTGCTGATAGAGACAGACTGTTGTCCATCCCGACTAGGCTGTTGGTGTTATCGGCTTTCTCCAGAGGAGTGACCTCGGGACATGGGCGATCTCCCCGTTCAGAATTCGAAGATTGCTCTCGCCGAGTTCGCATCTCCTGTGGAGTTCTACTTTGAGCAATCTCCATTTCTCCCGCTCCGCGGGGGAAAAATCCCGCTGAAAAAAAACCGTCGGGTGTGAGTATCTAAGTATTGGTTTCCTGCTTAACAATAGCTGGACCTCAGCCTCACTCTTGAGAACAACCTTCAACGGTCTTGGTTGGCGTTGTTCATCTTTTGAGTCTGTTATACGGCCCATTCGGAATGCCTTTAGAACTTGGACTTTCTCCTTTCCCTTTAGGAGAAAGCTCAGATATTCTTTAAATAACTTCCTGTCCTCTTCTAATCTTGATTTTGGGGTATCGGAAGTACCTTCTGTCATACCTTTTATGACTATGCAGTTCATACGAGTGGTACTCACCCTCCGACTGTCGTCCCCTTCTGCTTCTCTAGGGTTTGTTAGGACATATTCGCTTCGAGGTTCAGCGCTCCTGTTCGTTTTGGCCTGCGAAGGTGCCCTTTTTGTTTGGCTCGTGCTCAATCTCGGCCAACTTATATTAGCACTTGGGCTTGGTTGGCCTTTTTTGGGAGCCCGAGAGCGCTTCTCCGTTCTCTTGGAAGCCAGTGAGTTGACCGTTTCCCCTATCCATGGCAGACTACCAACTCCGTCAAGCACCCTAGCTGCCGGATCATTTTTGTGCTTAGACACTTAGGCGAGGGATTTGGTTTCTCCGTACGTTAGGTTTCCTCGCTCAAGTTCACACATCGCCAGTTTCTCCTCACGAGGGAGAAATAGAGAAAAAATTTTCAGCTCCTCCATCTCCATTCTAAGACTATTAACTGCCTTCTCAAGGTTTGTAAATTGGTTCAAAAGGGTAAAATATGATACGGAGGCTTCATCTTCATGAGTGACATCCCTTAAACTTTTACGACTTTTAGTTCGCTTGGCAGGAGGAGATTTCAAAGAAATTCTAGATCGAAATTCCGTAGTTAGTAATGGAATTTGGAAACCATCGGAGCGTCCTGTGATGGCGAAGTGTGGTAGGCGTTCGACTTCTGCGCGGGGGATCCAGGGTTCGAATCCGAGCGGGGCCGTGACTTTATTTCCTTGTTGCGATGATGTCGGGATTTCAAATGCAGGCACCGGCGAACATTCCTTCACGTCTTCCAAAGCTGTATAGCACATACTTTCAATTTTTTTCTGTCACAATCTTTTCACAACTGACCGTTAATGAATCAAATAATAAAGTGGTTTCTTTTTGACTGTTAATAAATGATTTTGATTGCTGTCATCCTGTGTCTTCGTGGAGGAGTTGATTAGACGCTCAACTTGGTGTTCGTAAATTGAGTCTACTGAACTCGAGAGTCTTTTAGCCCTTTTAGCGGGGGGTGATTTCATCGCATCAATCTTGCGACTTCTGCCCTCGAAATTGCGACTAGGGGTTTTAAACCAAATTAAATTAGAGTCACCAGTCGACGCTGATGGTGTAGTGGTAACGACTGATACCGACAAACGACAGGATTTGGGTTCGAGTCCCTCTCACGCCGCAGCTTTTACAAGCTGATCTACACGTTTATTTTTGTCTCCCGTAATAGATCAGACTGACGATAAACGATATTAAAGCTCTATGCAATATGTATAAAGCGTTCAACTGTATTAAAAAGGTCATTGAAACGACTCAGCTGTTTGTAGAGAGCTGGAATCCGGGAGAATTGTTGACAGAAGGCAGTGACGGAGATGATGCTCGTTTTGACTAATGTCCTGTCGTGTCTTCTGAGGCTGGAGTTATTGCGAAAGTGAATCCAATAGCTAACAACGAAAGTCCGCCAGAGGGCTAGGTGAACCGAAATCCCGAAAATAATATTTCCCACGAAGGACGAGAAATTTAAACCGCAATTTGAAGCACGCGCCATGACAGTAGCACAGTAAGACAACAACATAAGGTAAATAACATAATGTGTACATGCAGTAGTAATATAAATTCATTGACCAGTTCCTTGGGCGGAGAAAACTATGGCCATGCGAAGTCAACTCTGGGTATTCGTAGAGCCTGGATGCACGTGGATGATAATTCGTGCAAGTGAGGATGACAATGGACATAATAAAAAAGTGCACAGAAGTAAAAAAGGCAGGATAATAAAACCAAACATTATTTTAATGAGATTTTTTTAAATGAAATTTCTAAGGGCATAAATAAATACCAAAGTAGACGCTGGAGGCTGTAACACTGTGTCATGAGCGTTTTCAGGATATATAAACTACAACAATTGCAACAAACAAAGCAATACGTAAACGGTGTCGAATAGACCCATTCATAAAAGGCACCCTAATATTTTAATTTAAGGATATTTCTATGGACCAACATCTAAGCGTTCTTGTGATTTTCTTGGCGAATAAACGCATATTTAAATAAGCATAGTTATGTAAAAGTGGCCACTTCATCAACTGATTTTCTTCTTGATAATTTCTTAAAAATACACAGAAGCATTGCCTCATACATTTTTCACACAAACGCACCTGCTAGATGGAATCGGATAAACTCATGGCTCCTGTCTGCTCAAGACAAACTAAATTTGCTTACGTTTCACTCAAATTTAGCTCACATATAACAAAGCTCAAGTGCAATGGAATTCGAAAGTCCACTGAGGGTTAATAACTGATTCCTTGGATTGAACGCACAACGAAAACGCATATTTTTCACTAAGATTAGTCTGTTAGTAGAAGATAAATTAGTAACAACAGATGTAATAGTAAAATTAGCCGTGCTGTTGTATAATTCAGAGTTCAGCAGTATTTGACCTGCGTATGACCCGTTTCCATTTCCCACGATGTGCCGTAAAATTATAGGGCCAATAGCTTCAAACATATTGATGTGTTATTTAAACTTTGTGCAAGTATTTGTGATGGTAAAACTGCAAAAATATCAGAAAATGTCACCGTGGCAAAGTGCACATAGGTACGGGTATTACATCTACGTCAGTGATGAAGGTTCCGAAACACTGTCCATTGTCTATGCTACCTAATTCACACCTATGCAACTTTCTAATAAACGTCCAAGTTAACTGCTTCTTTCGGTAG
Organism: Ligula intestinalis; assembly: GCA_036362985.1. Taxonomy (NCBI): domain Eukaryota; kingdom Metazoa; phylum Platyhelminthes; class Cestoda; order Diphyllobothriidea; family Diphyllobothriidae; genus Ligula; species Ligula intestinalis. The sequence goes on from JAYGXS010000009.1 coordinate 4,745,750, forward strand.
GTGTAAATTAGCATAACTCATAAATCCTTATAATTCGAATGGCCTTACAATGAGGAATCATGCCCACCGTGGACGCTGTTGCTATGACGACAACTGAATAGTCCTAAGGTTGTTTTACTGAAAGAGTGGAAGATTTGAATGTGCCTGTTGCCTGGCCATACGCTAAAATATTATGGCCGGTTTTGAGCCGTGCATTTTGGCCGTTGGAGTTAATGTAGATATTCAGCGAACAGATGGTAAAAAAATAGCTTTGTAACTTCATCGTTAAATATCATTCCGAAAATCCGTTTTTCAGATTTTGCTTGCAACGCGCGACTGCGTTTTCATATTATTTGTATTAAAAAGGGATTAAAACCATATGCAACGTATATATTCTTGATATTTTTTGTCAGTTTCTATCCACGAAATATTCCGTTATGGTTCGTTTTGGGCGGATAAATGCACTGGTCTTGGAAAACTTAGCACTATCCACAGTCTCGTGCTGCGCTCACGGCTCAGTTTTTCATTGTGTGTATACAGAATGGGCATTGCTTGCACCAATCACTCTAAGGCAATGCTGGATGGATTATCTCTCCTCGGCTTATGGACATGTCTCCTACCAGAGACAGCTAATCAGAACTATTCGCAGGCCAAATGTAGAGAACTAACCCCCAACGGGTAAAATGTAATCGGGGGTCCAGCTTACGTCGCACTTTCATGAGGTTATATCAAAAGTGACACGCTCATTCGCTACCCGATAGTGCTACTAGTAATAACAAGTTATCTCGTAGCAAATGTTCAGAATCGGTAGATTGACTGCTGTTTAGCGAATATCAGGGCTATTTGTGATACATTTTGCATGTGTTTACAATAGGCCCGCTATTTCAAAAACTCGCTCAGATACTTAACGAATCAGACCAATTCGTCTTTAATTCGGCATCTAGTAGTCCAAGCCTCTTCTTTTTCTATGTAGGCCGCATACACTCCGCTATTATAAGTGGCGTCAATCGGGACGCGAAGACTGTGACGGTGGAGTGGTATGAACGTGGTGAAGCCAAAGGAAAAGAAGTAAGTTTCAGTGTTTATATTGATGTTTGAATTAAGGGCAATGCCCACACTTTTCATAAATAATGGTCCAGTAATCTTGCAGCTCCGCTGCAATTCTATTTCGATCACTTCCTTGCAGTGTAACCTTGCTTGCATTAGTATATACGCGAAATTTCACATTTTCACTCCTTAGGTATAGAAGCAGTATGCAATAAAGAAAGCCTTTTAAATCTATAATGCACATGCTCTGCGTGCATCTGCACAGATCCATTTCCAACATTTCACTAAAATGTTTAGCTCTCTGGGGTTCCTTTCATTGAAAGTAGGCCCCTTCATCTTATTTACGACTTTTACAATAAGGTCTTATTTCCGGATAAAAAAGTAAACCCGTTAGAAAATTAACTCCAAACACACTTCAGTCATCCTCCAAAATTCTCCATTTGGCTGACGTATGCATCCAACAAACATATAGCATATATGATCGAGGCTTGAATGGAACTTTATCTACAACGTTACCCTCTTTTGGTCTCATTACTTTAATTGCTGAATAAACCGGAAGCGTCTACACCCTGTACGCTCAACCCTCACAATGGCGTCGAAATTCGGATAGTGTAACTCGCCAGCAAGTACTTCGATTACTATAAAAAAAACAGGTTCTGATGCACGGACTCATTCAAAGAGGATTCATACTTTCCAAATGCTCATTCTACTTGAAACGCTTGTCCAGGAGAAAAACAAGGCAACCGCCATCAGTTCACAAATCTGTTTAGTTTTCTACTGAACTGGGTTGGATCTTGCAAAAAAGATTACTGGCATGGATAAAATGGTTTGTCGACAACATTTGCCACGAAATCATGATAGGATTAGTGCACTTGCTCTACCAACCCACTTTTTCGCTTGAATGTAATCTCGCCTCTCGATTTATTCACATCGTTCCGCTGGCAGATGGTGTGAAAACCACTTGTTGCGAACTTTGAGAGTTCCTACAACACAGTCTTTTTTGAAGCCTTCAGGGGCTATTCCATCCATCTCTGACGACAACGTGGTCTCTTCTATGAATTCGCCATCAATCTGCATTCTGTAACAACCGGAGTACTGTATAAGACACATCTCACTATCTCTCCACCCATGGCTGACCCTTGACTTTTGACTGTTTTATTTGTCGTGCTTTATTGCAGTGCACGTACCGTAAAAAACTGCTGTGTAACGTGGTAGTGTCGCGCACTCCCCATTCAAAGGCCACCCACCTGCGAAGTTTTTACATACTCCTGGCCAACTTAGCATTGTCGCCGTTGTAGCCAACTAAGAGGAATTGCAATCGTAATTCGTTGCAAAAATAGCGAACTGGTGTTACGCTTTGTTGACTGCAGGCTGTCACTACTTACCGACATTTGCTTTGGTATTTCCATAAGTATTAGATGTGCTGGAGTTCGACTGCTGGCCTCACACAGAGTTACTGGACTCCGGACAACCCGCATTTTCTTTGCGTATTCTCGAGAGTGCCATGTTCGTCGGCTAAACCCCTTTTTCCTCTCTTCTCAATCATGCGTAAGGCATTAATGTCCAGGACGTACGTACTTGGTTGACCCAGGGACTGATTTTAATCTTACTTCGACGGTTTGACAGAATTAGACCGAGAACAGGAATCGTCTATTGATTCGAGGGATTCACCATTAGCCGACATCTCCGATGTCGAACCAGAAATATTCCCCTTCGATTTGGAGGAATATTTATCAGTTGCACTTCCGCTTTCTCGGTATTAAATCGAAGCGCAGTACGCTGAATTCTTGGAAAGCATGTTGTCGACACTAACGCTGGCAGGGCGGTTGAGCTCCGTATTACGCAGTCAACGAATCGGTTGCCTACTGGCAAATGATTAATAATTTTAAGTTTATATTAGAACACGGTCATGATAGATGTGTTCAGTGCCCTTTCAACATCAAGAACTTCGGTCTTTGTTCCGTGATATTATGCCTAAACTGTCTAACTACTTTCAATTGGTGTCCCACTATGCAGCATAATCGATCACAGGAAACCGCGATGAATGGACTGAAAATCAGAAACTTAATCCGGAAAATGCAGCGAGTGCTTAAGTTTCAACGAAGCGAGGATATATTTGTCGCCTCTCATGAAGGTCAGCATAATGCCATGTAAATCTTGTCTGTGGATGCGGTTTCTATTTCCTAATTCAGTGTTGAAAGACTGTTTGAAGCGTAGAGGATTGCCGTCGAACAAAATCTGGGAAGAACGTCTTCCTAATATATTTTGTTGTTCTTCAGCTTCGTGATCTTATTTTTGATCTCCACAGATATTAGGCTGCAGTGACAATAATATTCAGGCCCCAAGAGGCCTTCATTTTCTGTGGCTGATTTGGGGTTCAAGAGCTGCAAAAAATGTATCTTCAACTGGAATTTTGTCTACCACTCCTATAGACTCCACACCTTGACTGTTAAAAATGCTTTAGCTAGCCGGATTAAAGGACTAAATAGTCTTTAAACCCTAGTATGACCTCATGTTACTGCTATCTGATGCGTGTTTCAGTCACGACCGGTCTCATTTCAGAGTTTGTTTCTATCTTGCCGTTCAAAGCGTATAGTCCCAGGACGCAAGTCCTGAAGCTCGAATTCCCACGAGGACAAGCAACTATTAAGCTTCCAGCCAGTCGTGTCATGTCATCAGAGATAAAATAAGTAAACAGTTGTTTAAGTTTGCCACAGTCCATACAAGTTATTTTCAACTAAATACGCCTCAAAAACCGTTACTATCTGCGTCAGTGTGGCAAAATTATCCGACATAGCCTTCAGATAGTCGACATTGCCTTCCTTTGGTCGTGCCTTATCGACAACGCGTAAACTGAGTCCCATCCGAGCCCCCACGAGAAAATAATCGGAACCATTTTCGTCGTGAACGTCGGCACCACTCCTTCAGCAGGAGCTGATCCAGCGTGCTAGGACAGATGTGGGGTCGAATGTATTTTTCCTAGTTAGAAGTACGTGATGAAGAAACGGTTCAGTGCACAAACAATGACACCCCTTTCGGTTTGTCATTGCGCAATGACCAAGTACCTGCTTCGTATATGCACCTCACACTCAGTGAAAAGGTCGTTGGTGCACGTGAGGTTATTCGTAGAAAGCATCGTTCTCTATGTACTCACATCCAGCGTTGTGGCTTGCACCCCAACAACTGTGTCGTCGAATGCACAACACAGAGACAACACTAGATGATGAACGTTCACCGACTGCTAACAGAAACCCACTTGTTCCGCTACAAATTTGCCTGGAATGACCAACTCTGGCATATTACCGTCGTCACCCAATCATACCCAGACGCAAGTGATGCACCACCCGATCCTCGAACTCGCGATCTTTTGATCAGTCTGGAACACGAGCTCATCGTGTTGCCGGTTTAGGTTGGGAGATATTTACACTACACTAGTCCATGAACATTCGCCGACAACTAGTGGAGCTCACCTGTCCCGCTCCGTCTTTGCCTTGGGCCTCATTCCTTGGGGTTGGGTAGGACTGTCTAACGACGGCTAATAAGCCAGAAATTGCCATTCCAATCTCCTTTGTCTTCGAAGGCATAAGCTCGTTTATCTTCTCACAAATTCGTTTGTGTCGACGCACTTTCGGACTAGCTGCAAAAATGCCCGAGGAGCCGATTTAACTGCTTTTTAGTAGTATTTCAGGCGAAATGATTATTTCTGGTCTCTCCCTCTTCAGGTGTTCTTGCGCATAATGAAGGTCACACTTATTCCAAGAGGGCACTATACCTATATTGCTAGTTAAATAGTCCTGATTACCTTTCGAAAGGTTTACACACAAAGCCCTTCATCTGATCGATTCAGCATCAGTTTGCACGCCTTGATAGAGCACTGGAGCCATGCTCTCGCTTCCATTCCGACACTGCTGCCGCGTGTATTTGAACCAAATAACATAGGTAGTTAGGTAGGTTTGGTGACTAGGGCATCTTTTAGTTGAGATATAATGTCGGTCGGCCTACAGTGCTCGAAATTATAAGTGTCCTCTGCCATTCAGGCGTAGCGTAACCATCTCTATCTCTTTTTCAGCCTTGGATCTAGGTAGATAAGTGAAGCTTCTGCTAAGGCGTACTTAGTGGCGCACTCCTTGCCCTCCACGCAACCCAGTTAAAGTTTTACAGCAGAAAGAAACTATTTTTGTCATCCCGGCACAGGCAGCGGCGCGCACCATCATAAATCGGACGCATTTGAAATTATTGCGACACATTAAGAGTCGCGACCGGTAATGTTGCCAGCTGCTGGGACAACTCCTTTTCAAACATCGGAGTGCGGTTACTTTTGCTAATACAACCCTCGTGACGCCCGACCTATTTGGTCTTCAAGCCTTTCTGTGTGTGACGCACCCGAGTGGTGACGTCACGTCACGTCACGCCACATCAGCCTCTGCGTCACCTCCAGTTCACCTGACTTGCCCCCGCAGTGATAGTGGGAGGAGAGCGAGGTCGATTGATCGATGGCTTATTCTCCTCAGGGAACCAACGATTCCCTACCAACGCATTCGTGATTGGGAAAGTTTCCGACCGACTGGATATTGTAGCGCTTCTCAGACCCGAAGACCACTTGAGGTGGTTTTGCGCCAGCCTTTTATGTGTTACCTCCAAGACCTCTTTGCTTAAGTCTGTCAGGTGTGTGCGTGTGTGTGATATGTCAGTTGTGTGACGCGTAGGCGGGATTGGGTTGTGTTATTTATTGCTGCCGCCACCGCCGTATGTGGTTGTATTTACTGTCGTCAGCAGATATGGAAATTTTGCGGCAGACACCCAATGACTGTCTTCTTGTGAACAAATTTAAACGCAAGTCACTGGACCTCGTCGCCTTGGCCGTATATCAGACATTTGGTGTACTTTCTGCCATGGTCACCTTGAGCTGCCAACTCACTGACGCTTCCACTCTGATTTGGTCTGATGCATAATCCTGCCTTGTCAGGGCACTTGTCATACTGAGCACTGTTTTCGACCCACACTGTGTTAGTCGCTCCAAGTCCTGGTTGTTAAGACCAGTTGGTTGTACTCAGCAAGGCCGCAATGCCTCTCCTCCTTGGCTAATCAATTTGCAAATACCTGGCTTTTCTGTGACACGCCGCGTTGTTGGATTGACCCTTCCAGCGCATCGGTGTTGCCGTCGCTCAGGGGAGAACTCGGTCTTGGGATTCCTTTGCCTGCCATCAACGTTGTCTGTCAAGGCATGGTTTAGAAAGAACACGTAGATTTGCCTTTCAGCCGTAGGGACAGGTTCTTACGCCCCGAGCACTTAAGTCGCTTTCTGATTGAAGAGGAAAACTATGTCGACTCTTTATTGCTCATCGTTCACACCGCTTTGAACGATGTCTGGTGCTGATGCCTAGAGTAATCTTGCGCTAGACTTTTGTCGTGGACTTTCAAACATCTAGGCTGATGCTGCTGTGACCCAGATAAAATGCGCGTGATCTGTAGATGTGTGCCTGTCTTTTTGAGAGCTGTGACAGGTTTCAACACGGATTTCCCGAAGCATCCAGGTTTGAGAACATGACATTCAAATCACACGAGATAGACACCAATGCAACTAGCAGACAGGGCTCACACTGCCCAAGTTCAGCGTTGTAGCCGATCGTGATTATTTACTGTTTGTGTAAAAATTCGAATGATAAGGTATCCATCCCAGACTTTGCCAAGCCTTTTTCCTTTCTTTATACGCTTCTCTTCAGCCAATTCAGCCGTAATTAAGCCTTTTGAACCTTTTCGATCAGGATGCAACAGCAGCCGGCAGCCTTGTCTTCTCTTTATTGAAAATAAATATTCACTGTTCTGTCCTGCAACAAAACCCACAATGTATTAGTGACACGTTTCTCCTTTTAGATCGAATTATCGGCCATTTTCCAGTTAAATCCTTCACTTCGACTACCCGAGGTAAGTTGTATAACCTTAAATTGGCGCCACGGGCCGTTTCCGGTGTTTTCCACATCCACACACTTGTGATCTGTCGTTCATCCCCCATTTTCACTCACTTTTGTATATGATGCTAACCTTCCGTGTGAGATTACCTGCCAGGAATGTAGACTAAGCCCCTAGGCAAAGGAGAACGACCATGTACTATGATCCGATTAGTGAACGCAATTCCGGCACAACTTTTTACTTTCTTCACTGGCGTCCCCTCCGAGGCTTTGGGGGAAATTGATCTATTATTGAAGTCGGTTTGCCCAGCATATGCCGCCCTGTTTACCCTTCAAATGTAATCCGATCCCGAGACAAAGTCACCACGACAGGGGGTAGGTAGGCGTCAGCAGGGTTGGTGACCAAACTTTCTAGTCGGCAGCATACGCTTTTAACAGGTTTCGACAGGTAAAGACACCACATTGGGGAACTACGAGGGCCTGGTCCTCGGTTGTGATATCGGAAGGGAGAAACAAAGCTCTTGGCATCAGCTGGGTCGGCTACAGTCTGTCGGAGTCAGGCCTGCTGTGTATTGGTTTGGGCCGACGACAGACATGGTTTCATGAGACCCAGTCTACGCCTCCCATGCACAGTGGCTAAGGACCCAGGCAGGTTCGGCGCAGCCCGACTAACGCATGCAACGAGTTAGCATAGCTTCATTTTGTTTTAAGGCAAGCACCCTAGTAGCAAAGTGGACAAAATCCGGTATAAATCCGACATATGTAGCCGGATAATTCCAGTAGGGTTCCATGATGTAATGCGCTTGGATCTGCTACTAGGGTGTACGTGAATCAAGTAGACTCGAAACGTGTCCCAACCACCTCAGTTGCCTTTCTTGAATGGCCTGAGATATCCTCGTGATACGATCGCAGCAGATGTGGACTGTCTCATTTGAGATGAAGTCGCTATACTTAACTCGCAGGATCGTCCTCAGGCACCGGTGGTCAAAGACCTCCAGTCGTCGCTCATCTTCAGCGCGCACAGCCCAGCATTCACATCCATAGAGGAGGACTGACCGGATGGATGCATGGTATATACGAGTCTTCGTGGCGATGGAGATGTCACGTCAGATCCATAGACGCTTTCGAAGGATTGAGAAAACCCAGTGAGCAGTATCGATACGGCAGACAATGTTGTCCTTGCTCTGCCCATTCGGTAGCAGCCTAACCCCGAGGTATTTAAAGCTGTCTACTTCTTCAAGTTGATGGCCATTAATCCCCAGGGGTGCCTTTTCCTGGTCAGGGATGCAGCTCGAGAACAACTTCGTGTTTCCGGAATTTATGGACATGCCTACCGACATAGCGATCTCATTTAACCGCGACACTACCGACTGTAGACCATCAGAGCTTGAGGCTAACAGCGCAATATCATCGGCGTAGTCAAGATCAGTTAGTCGGCGTCCGGGTGCAAGTTCAACACCGTCATCTTCATGTAGGGCTTTGCCGAGAATCCCGTCAATGACGTAGTTAATTAAAATGGCTGAAAAGACGTAGCCCTGACGGACACCAGACCGGATATCTAACAACTGAGAGAGATTGTTGTGGACCAGGACTCCTACGGTGGAAGACCGATAGTAGGCCTTAATCATGGCAATGAGTTTGGTTGGCACTCCAGTTCCAATATTCACTACAGAGACTCACGATGGATGGAATAATCTGGTCTCCTACGATGAGCTCTTCCAGCCTCCGCCGCCTCCAGTCAGCCCAAAACGCTGTCATCCGCATGATCACGGGTTGCTATAAAATGTCGCCTATAGATCATGTTCATGCGGAGGCTTCTGTTCTACCGGTCGCCCATCACAACACTCCTTATCCAGCAGTTCTGGTGGAGTTGTTCGCAACCCGGCCATCCTAATCATCACCGTTGCACCGCTCCCGAGCCCTGCCACAACGTCCGGCCGTCTATTCGAGCACTCCACAAGAAAGCTGTTGCCTCGTCTCTCGCGGATCTACCTGTTGATAGCTCTGCCACCAAGACAGGCTTCCAGCGTCTCCACCAGAGAGTAGTTGTCGAGGAGAAACGAGGTTACCGTCCTCCGGTCCTTTTGGGTGGCTATCCACCTCCGATTGCGGCCTCGGAACGACATCTCCCGAGGGTCATTCGCTGTACCCTAGCGCAGCTATGCAGTGGCTACTGCATGCTCCTTCGCTAGTACCAACACCGGCTCGACCCATCCATACCCGACTGCTGTCCTGACTGCGGCGTCTCGCCGCATGACTGCCGTCATCTGTTCACCTGCAGTTCTCGGCCAGGCACCCACCTCACTCCCGCGGACCTGTGGCTCAAGCCAGTCGAGGTCGCGGCTTTTCTCCGTCTCTCAACTAATCATTGTTATGATTCCGGCGGGAATTCCTGAACCAGCTATGGGCTACGGCACATGATGGATGGAATCAAATGCGGCGGCAAAGTCGATGAAGCAAACGACCGTCGGTTGCTGGTAGCTATTGTGGAATTCTAGAGTGTGCCTCAGTGTGACTATTTGATCCGCACATCCACGCCCAGCTCGGAATCCGGCTTGGTTGGGTCGTGTTCCGGAGTCACGTACAGACTGGAAGCGCCTGAGAAGAACCACAGCGAAGATCTTTGCAGCAACATCGATAAGACTTATGCCACGGTAGTTCTCACATCTTGTCTTATCTCCCTTCTTGTGGACAGGTACAAGGATACCTGAGCCCCAGTCATCCCGAACGGCCTCTTCTCGCCACTCCTGTACAATCACCTCATGGAGTCGAGGAGCCAGATTGTCGACACAGGACTTGTAGATTTCTGCAGGAATACCGTCCTCCTCACGCCTTGTTGTTGCGAAGCCTCTGCATTGCATCGGTAATTCCGTCTTCGGAAGGGAGGTCACACGACACTGCGTAGGCAGGAGAGGATTAAAACTCCGCTGTGGAGGAGAGGGAGGGTGTGATGGGTTGTTATCAAAGTTGAGTAGGTGCTCGAAGTGTTCACGCCAGCGATCGACCTTGGCCGAGTTGTCGGCAATAAAACCTCCATTCACGTGAGCAGAATCACAGTGTCGGGGGCTTACCACTAACCTAGCGGATGATTTCGTACAATTTTCGGGTGTCACCAACATTAGAAGCCTGTTCCATAGAAGTCGCCGTTTCGGACCAATACTTCTGCCGGTCATCTCTAGCCGACTTCGCTGTCAGCGTTCCAATTTGGCGGAAGGAGGCATCGTTTCGGGACCTGGCTCGAGTCGTCTCGGCCGATAGCTGCAGGGTTCTTCCGCTGATCCAGTCACTGCGGCGCCGCTAAGTGAATCCGAGAATCTTCTCAGCTGCCCCATAGATGGATGTCTTCAGTGATGGCCAGTTGCTATTACCCTCGTTGTCAGCCTGGGTCATAAGACGGGACCGGATTTCTGTGCTTAGAGCCTCGGTAGTGTTGGTTTGCTGGAGCTTTGCTACATCAAGGTGTCTCGCACGTGGCAGTTTGGGCAGAGGCGCGTGCGAACGAGAGCATGGTCAGACCCGTGGACGTTACCTGTTTCGGCACTTCGCATCGACCTGCTATTGTGGACCCAGCTGCGAAACCGTGAACCAACTAGAATGTAATCGATCTGACTGGCCGTATGGCCATCGGTCGAATGCCAAGTCAGTAGATGTTTGTGACGGTGCTGAAAGCATGTGTTAGTAACAAACAGTCGGTTCTGTTCGGCAAACTGCAGCATTCTCTCACCATTGTCCGTTCGAGAGCCAAGCCCAAAACGACCAAGAAGGTGGCTGTTTGTCGGGTCACCGGGCCCAGTCCGGCCATTCCAGTCCCCGGCAACAATTAGCAGATCTCGACGAGGGAGTCGTTCAGCTAGCTCCTGCAGCTGCGAGTAGACATTATCTTTCTCTTGCTGTTCAGCCGCCGACGTAGGTGCCTATACAGATACGACCGAGATGTTCGTAAAATGGCCTTTTAGTCGAACATAGACCATTCGGTCGTTGACTGGTTCCCATGCTAGTAGTGCACGGTTGGCTTCTTCCGAGAGGGCAATAGCCACACCGTGTCTACCAGATGAGTCACGCAGACCACTGTGATACAAGGTGAGATGAGAATCGACCCCCGGGATTTTGATTTCTCGGGTGCCTGAGTCGGGGAGTCGGACTTCTGACAGGCAACAAACATCCACGTGATATGCATGGAGACTGTGCACTGTCAGACTTTGTGTACATGGTTCCAGAAATGTTCGCACATTCCAGCGTCCAATACCAAGAGTCCGTTTTTTAGCAGTGCAGCTTGCACAGTATTCGCCGCACCACCGGACAAGGGTTGCGGAGTGCGTCGGTTCCCGCGGACGCCGTAGCAGTGGTCGTAGAATCGTAAGTAAGCATTTCATGGGGTTTCTTAGGAATTTCGAATGCAGGTGGGTCCCCAACGGCCGCTCGGATTCTTTGTTCGAGGTTGTCTCCTCTAGCAATTTGGCTCAAGAACCTAATTCAAGGCAGTGGGATTTTGGTGGCAGCAAACCTATTAGATGGCGGTACACGCTCGCCATGTCACAGTGTCGTCATTGGGCCTTGCGGCATTTTATAAGGCAGTCGGTGCGCCACACCTCAGCCCACCGCACCCTGGTAACACTGTCGCTGCTGCGTTTGCGACTGCTTATTCGCCAGACCCGAGAGCCTGCTTATTTCGCAGCTAACCTTCACTGAAGGCCGCGCCACTATCCGCCACCCGTGGATGCGCCAGGTAGCCTGCAGCTTGGCTAACGGGTAACCCTCCTTTCCCGGGTAACCCGTTTGGGGAGGCAGCTAATGAAGACCAGGCTTGTCCATGATTGCGGTTGCCCGTCCTTCGTCTGCTGGGACAATCACAATTTCATCGTCGCTCTCGAATTCACCCATGGCTCTTAGAAGAAGAAATTAAAACCAGTGAGAAATTTTGGTTGTCACACTAGACCGGTTGGCGCGACAAGACAGACGAACAATTGACTTGTGAGCGGGTGAGTCATTTTAGGTTCGTGAACGAAGGAGAGGGGACAAAAATGATAGCCTCCTGTGCTAGAGGAGCCTAGTAGCAAATCCAAGCGGGTTCCATCATGGAATATTACTGGAAAAATCCGGATACATGTGTCCGATTTATACCAGATTTTGTCTACTTGATGTGCATGTGCTACCAGGGCAGCTTTGGGACTAAAACATTAGATATTGTCAGCGCCAGCTTATTTTGTACTGTGATATTTGATTCGCTAGTAGACTTCCAGTAGTTATATATGTCCACATGCAATGCCTTCCTGATTGTGTAGCGCAGATGAGAGGCTCAGAACCCCTTGTCTTTCCGAATTTCTTTTCCATACCAGGTAATAGTTACAGAGCATTGTCGCCGCTTTTTGGACATGCGTAAATTTGGCAACTACCATTAGTTAGTCTGATTGCCGTCTGAAAGCTTAGTCGTGTTCTGCTCATTCTTGAAAAAAAAGATTTCCAGCCGATTTGTTTAAGCCGGTCTCTGACAGGAACCTTGATTGTCTGGCGATAGCGGTCACTTGCGAGAGATTTTTTTAAAACTAGAATTATTTATCCACGACTCCTGACTTCTCCTAGCAGACGTGACCCTGCACCGATGCATGCTGTCTGTGGTTTGCTCGCGCGAACCCATGTATTTTGTCCTACCGCCTACGCAATTCTTTAGTTACCTTCCGCAGTCCTCTTCTACCCCCTGCCTATCGATTTAAATTGGTGTTCCACCCTCATACTTGTTTATTAAAAATGCTCCTGCGGCTGCGATCATGACTAATCTAGTTGAGCTGGTTCCCAGGCAAGTAGTGCACGGATCGTGTATTGCGATAAGGAATCTTTATTTCCTGAGCGCCTGAGTAGTCCAGCTCGCATGCTTTTCGCCCGCATCACTGAAGCGGGGTTGCGGAGCGTATCGGTTCCTGCGGACGCCGTAGCATGGATCATAGCGTAGTTATCGTAAGGTGACTTGGGAATCGTGAGTTCGGGCGGGTCCCCAACAGCCGACCGGATTGTTTGTTCGAGGTTGTCTTCTCTAGTCCCTTCGCTCAATACCCTAACTACAAGGCAACGGCGGCAAGCGAACTTATTTAATGGCGGTTTACGCTCGCCATGTCACAGCGCCGTCGTCAGGCTTTGCGACACTTAAAAGGCTTTCGGCTTGCCAGACCTCAGCCCTCCGCGCCCTGGTAACACTGCCGCTGCTGCGTCCGTGACTGCTCATTCTTCGGACCCGAAAGTCCGCTTTTTTAACAGCTAACCTTCACTGAAGGCCGTTCCACTATCCGCCATTCTGTGGACGCGCCTGGTAGCCAGCAGCTAGGCTAACGGGTAACCCACCTTCCCGGTTCTAAAAAATATTATCAGCAAAGCCTAGACACACAGGATTGGCCATTTTTTTTAATCCTTGAAGGCAGACAAGGGAGACTGGCGGATAACAGTTAATAATCTCCCTCCTAGTCTTCGATAATGTTCTTCTGCCCATACTATTAGCCGCTGTGTGACTGCTGTCGGGGCTACAGAGTGAGCGCGAAAGCAGTACAAGAGGATTGAATTCCGTATCCGATCGGTGAGCGCTTATCCACCAATTTATAGCCTATTTGTCATCGTCAGCCAGTGATACGGTAACGTTGAGTAGTGCCTCATCCATTGTTTAAAATCTCCGTACTGCTTTACTTGTAGTGGGTACAAGTGTGCTCATGCCTGTCTCAAGAATGTCGCGGATTTTAACACTCCGGGTGACTACGCGCGGGAATGGATCTGGAGAGTTCTATGGACCAGCTGTTCTCTCCACGTCGGAAATTATTTTTGCAGTTTTTGTGGTTTCACCTTCACTTAGGTCAATCGATATTGTCCTTGTGGCCTGTGAGCCAGCCGTAGCCTATCCGTACACAGCTCGCTGCTTAGTAATTTTACAAAATATTTCTTTATTACAGCCGCCTGCTGTTTCTGAATATACCCAAGCCTTAGTACTGCGGTCCTGGTACTGATACGCACGATTATTCTCCAGTCAGTTGGCTTTATGTAGGCTAAATAAACTTTAGAAAACATTGAAACGTACCTTTAGCTGGTATCGCAAATTGGAAATGCGAATTGCTCGGCCTTGAACCGGGTTTTACCTTATTGGCCTTTCTCTTCTAAGCAGAAGCCTACTTACTAACGTTCTTTTTTCTTAACCAAGACTCAACAGGACACTACAACACAGCCTCGGGGCAATCTTGCTGATCAGACAATTTCCGCTCAACCACCATCCCTCCATCGACCGACAATCGCTAACGCCCCGCCTGACCACCGAGTCGGTCACCCCGCGCGTGCGCCGGCCCCACAGTCCTCCGCCAATCAGCGTTCTGCCACTCTTGCTGCCCCTGCGCCCGCTGCGCCTGACACATCCCGTCCCGTCTCACGTCTCGTGGGGCCCTCAGTGGCTGTCTCCTCGAGACCTACTCCCCTGGGCATTCGAGGTCGTAATGGCGGTGGTGCTAATCATCCGTCTGCCACCGCACCAACACCGGCAGCCGCTGTTCCCGCTCCGCCCACAGCGGTGGCGGCGACGGTGACGACAACAGATGAGCGACCGGCCCAGTCTCGGGTTGGCGTTGCCCCGGTGCCAACGACTGGTTGTGGCAGTGACGTCACTACCTCCTCCTTCACCTCCTCAGATGCCCGTAAGACATCCTGCTCTATTGAAAAGAAGAAGGCTTGATCGCTGGGACAATATGTTTATTCGCCTGACGTTTCGATATCCGCCGCGTATTCGTCATCAGAGACATGAGTACCAGACAACAGGTTAAGCATGCACATGCATGAACTGCACACTTCTGTGCATGCTTAACCGGTTTTCTGCTACTCATGTCTCTGATGACGAATCCGCGACGGATATCGAAACGTCAGGCGAATAAATATATGGTCCCAGCGATCGAGCCTTCTTCTCCTCAACTACTTCCTGGTACACGGATGTTCGCTTGTATTGGAAATCCTGCTCTATCTCTGTTTTGGCGAGCCCTTACCCGATACCCTTTTCAGAATGAATTGCCAGGTTAGGGTATTAAAGAGGAACGTTCAGATTTAATTATTAGGGGTTTGGCAGATTTGCTTAAGTTGAGTCGACCCAATTGTAGAAAAAACTCGAGGCGTTCGGCGAGATTTGAACCCGCATAGTAGAGAAGGCCTTTACCACAAGCCAATGCTCTAACTGAGCTATAAACGATCCATCTGGCGCCATGAATTTAATCATGGGCACTCAGCTTGCTGTTCCGTATTGGTGGATTCCATACGAGCGGTAAAGTTGGGCTGGTAAAATCGACCCAAGTATGATTAACAACATGGCGTGAGGTGGGCGTTTGTAGCTCAGTTGGTTAGAGCGTTGGCTTCCGGTAGAGTCCTTCTCTACTATGCGGGTTAAAATCCCGCCAAACGCCTCGAGGTTTTTAACAATTGGGTCAACTCAAATTCAGATGCAAGTTGCAAAAAACTCCCATCAGAGAATTCAGAAGGGCAGTTGGTTAGCATCATCTCTTGGCAGTACATTTATGTGGAAACGGGATACTAATTAAAACACGTTCGCTTGTTCATACAAGTGAGTCGCGGGAGTAGGTATGCAAAAGGTGGTTACGCCGCGGAGAGACTTTTGTGGAACCGAGGGGAGGCAAAGAGAGAGCGCGGACATATTACTTACCTAATTTACATTATCCGATTAGCTCCTGATGCTGGCTTCACGGGTGTCACGGATAGCGGCGGCCCATTGGCGGCGATCGGAAGCGAGCTCCTCGCAAATGTTAACCCAGTGTTTGTTTGTTTGTTTGTCGCAAACCGTAAACGGTTACGAGGCCCATCCGTCCGACTTGGCAGTGCTGAGCCATGTCTTCAGGTGATCGCCATGTCGGTATCTCCAGGTTGCACTTCGAGAGTGGTTCACGACCCTTCTGCAGACGTCCGCCGATGGCTTGCGCAGGACATGGTCAAACCATTGCAATCGGCGATACTCGATGTATAATGCTAGGCTTGGTAGTTTAAAACATCTGCGATATAGCTCGACATTGGAAATTTGATCCTGCCAGAAGACTCTTAAGAGGCGTCAAAGACACCAACGGTCAAAGACTTAGAGTGGTAGGCTGTCTGCCTTTCGCACTGGCCATGTTTTACAGGCATATACTAACAGCGGTCTGATTGCTGCTTTGTATATCAGCAGCTTAGTACGTAAGCGGATGTCTGAGCGAGCCTAGAGTGTTCTAACTGGCAGCCTAACTGCATTTCTTGTCTGTCCTATTCGGTTCTTAATTTCATCTTTGGCCTGTCCGTTGGCTGGCATATTCGAGCCTAACTAGCGGAAGCAGATAACTTATTCGATGGGTTGACCACTAATAAACAGTAGCTCTGCTGTGCCGAGATGCGTAGTCAAGAGCTTCGTCTTGCATGAATTAATCGTCAGACCAACAGCTGCGGACAAGTGCTTGCAGTCACGTGGCTGTTGGCCATGCCAAGCGCGGAACTTGCAGGGGTTCTTTTGTGCACACAAGACCGGCTTCCTCAACCCGATAGCGGTCGCTTCTGTTGTTGCTAGCGGGCGCTGACCCAGGGGCTTAGAGTGTCTTGGTGGGACCTTATAAATCACCCGGAAAGCTTCGTTGGAGTCCACAGCATGTCTGAAATCAGGAATATGCGCGAGAATGTGCTGTTTATGTAGTTAAATGTCTGCAGAATTTATCGAAAGCCTACAGATGCTTGTCAACTGCCCTTCTGAAACACCCAGTTTTCGTACGAATCATCAAGTTACGGTCGCCATGCTGTGTCTCTTTTTTCTTGTCTCAATTCTCTATGTTTGAGTAGGTCCTTGAATATACCGTCGGTCCGTGTAATAAGTGCACATCGATTTCTCTGGTGGTTTAACGTCACCTGTATTTCACCCACTCGTGCACTTTATGGAGTCAACGGCTTAGAGTACAATTAGAGTGCTCTCCTGCGATCACATATTTCTTGAGAATACCACGCATGAAACAGCCTTCAGATTCTACGTCGCTGTGCTTGCCCGCCAATCTTATAGATTAGTCGCGATGCTATGACTGCCCTTACTCCTACGTCGTGCGTGTGTGTCGTAGCCCTTGTTGGATCAAAAGTCCCGCCGGAGTCCAAAATGGTTTTAGTTGGAAAACGGAGAAAAGCTGCGACCTCAACTGGCTTCAGCCAAAGGTCCACGACGGTGATGCTGACAGTCATGCGGAGCGACGCAGCAATGGGGACAGCTGTCGGATGTGGACGCGTCGAACTGATGTTGGTACTGGCAAAGGAGAGTGGCCGGAGGGGAGATTAATCCAACGTAGGGAGATTGGTGTAGCATATTTGGCCACCGTGAGGCAGATGGGAACGCGACAAAGACGCGCATGCTGTGGTTCCCACTCCTACATCGTTGTCGCTGAGGTCGAGAGTAGGAGGAACAATTAGAAGAAATGTCTAGATAGGCTTTCACATGGAAGTATTGCATTGAGCGAGTTTTGGTACTACAAAACATGGAATAGTACCAGGTTTACCCATTCACGTTGGCATGCTCATGCGGAGATTTTCAGTCTCAGTCACTGTCTACCGAATTATTTGGCGTCAGTGCGATGGTAAGCAAGATAACCCACGCGGTAGATTCAAAGAGGGGTGGTTAAAGAGAGCCGCTGCAGACCCTTCAAGGAATGTGCACCCAGAACAAATAATGTGCTTAGAGGAATGGGCGGGGGGGCGTGGTGGCAGGCAGGCAAGTAGCCCTTGGTGGATCCGGAACTCCGCCGGGTGGGCCTCAATCCCGGCGGCGAGGAGGAGGAGTCGGAGCAGCATAGTCAAGAGGGGCTGCTCTGCCATAAAAAGAAACAGATGGAGAGGAGAAGAAATGGATCCACCCTAGGGAGGTTTGGTGTAGCAGACCTTGGCCGCCCTGAGGGCGGGTGGGAACGCGGTCGAAGACGCGTCTGCTGTGGTTCAGGGGCGTGGTGGTATGTCACGTCAGCCACTGCGTCCATCCCATCTCAGGCGACTGATCAGCTAGGCGATGGCTTGTCGCTGGTAGTGAGGTCGATCCCCAGCGTTCTTCCTTTCTCACTAGAATCACTTTGACACACTCGACACTATTACAGTGCGCTATAAGCCGCGGCTTGAAGACTTGTCAGCTGGCGGGATAACTCGGACACCGCGGTCGGCCCAGTGTGTGATTTGTGGTTTGGAGTGGCTGACTGGCGGGCAAATAGTCAGGCTCAATGACTCCTTTTCAATGTAGCCTTTAGAGCGCTTCAGCGTACGTGGGAGCCTACCTAGCATGGTGTGCTGTTGTAGATTTTGCAGATCATGACAGAAGAACTGTTGGGAAGATGCAAAGGCAATTATTGCATGGGCCAGTGCTCCAACACAACGTGTGAAAGATGTGTATGCTCCCTCTGTCTAAGAAGCTCTATTAGATATTGTCTTTTTTAATTCTTAAGCGTTGCGCTGTACTGTTTCCTGCTTTTTTCGTATCTTATGCTCATATGTTAAGTCGTATCGTGTTATTAGTAGCCAGAGAAAATTCTTGAAAACAATTGGTCTTAGCAGCCTATTGCTTTACCCATCTCGACTTTAGGCCCTTCCTGCACTCAGGCCAAACCTGTTATGTCAAATTTTGTGCGATTAAGTGATCGCTTTTAGAGCCTGTAATAATTAGCGTGAGTAAGTGATGCAACCAAACCATCAGGTTCCTCACTCTGAGCGATCATCAGGGTGTGTCCACGCGTTAATCTAGTGGCAATTACTAACTGGTCGCTAGCTGGGTCTCCTAGACAGCTCTCTTCTGATATGGAGGTGTACTTATGACAAGGACCTGAAAGCAAGCCTGCCAGTGGCCAGTTTCTAACGCCTGCCGGTATGAGAAAGAAACTAGATCGTTGAATCAGCAGTCTTGTTCGACCGTCAAACTCGGACTCATCATCAGACGGCAACCAATAAATGTATATCGAATGCAGAGATGGGTGCAGTTCTGCGGTTTGCAAGGTAATTGCAAGGGTTAACAACCACGAGCTGCTAAGTGATGGTTTTATGGCCCATAGCCATCGCGAAACATAATGACTTATTTCCCCCGTTATTCAAGACTAGGAGTTTGTTTGGGTATAGTACTTAGTCATGCACGGAGCACGCAAATGAACACTTATTCCAACAGCAGTACTCGTGAGTCATATTGGCGCGCAAACCCAAACGCTGATAATCGGACTATAATCGGACCAATTGCAAAAGTGGGTGTGTGCTGAATTGTGTAAAAATTCAATTCTACGAATGCTGCCTTGACTTTTCCCTCAATACCTTTGCTTATTGCTATCGCTGGTGATGCCTTTGGCCCTGAATCGGAGACGTTATGTTTATGTTATGTCTCTGCAACTAACTTTCTGCTTCTTGTTTATTTGCGTCATTATGCGTACAGAACTGAGCTCCACCATCGTAGTCTGAAGTAGAAGCAACATTAGAAGAAGAACGAGCGTTCACAGGGAGAGTTTTTTTTGTATCTGACGTGGTCTCGTCTACTCATCTTTAGAGAATGAACACTGTGGCTCTTGGTTATCGTCTTTATGCCGCTCCTTCTTCCGTGTGCATTAGATAGGCAATAAACCTCTACCAGTAAATACTATTTGTTCTCCTGACTTGTCACGAAGGAATCGCATTTTCACTGTTATTACCAGAACCATTGTTGTTATTAACTGACGAACGGAAATCACTTGTCCAACTCCGCCTTTGCATTGGGCCTAATTTCTCGGCCCCTGACAGCGGCTGTAGCGGCAAGTAGTATACGCGGATAGTATTGTCGGCAAAAACAAGGGAGACTAGAATGGCCATTTCTGGCTTATTAGCCGCCGCCAGCCAGTCATATACAGACTCAAGTGGTGCACCACCCAAGTCTCGAACTCGCGACCACGGGGTCTAACGCCCTAACCATTGGGCCACGAGGTCGTCAGATATTGAAACTCGTTGACGAACGTTCACCGACCGTTCACGGAACTCAATTGTCCGGCTCCGTCTTTGCTGTTACCAGAAACCTTGTCGTGTTCGTCCTACTCTATTTTGCTAAGGAGCATTGTTTGCACCTCCCTACCTCCATTCGGGCTTCACAGGTTGCCATGGTGACCGTCCGTTATTGTTTTATCACACGAATACACGCGCACGTATTTTTAACCTCCTCACTGGTTGCTGCTGCTCGCCTGAGCCCTTTAAGGAGATTGGCTGCTGAAGTTTTTTGTTCTTCAAGTCTTTCTCTCTCCCTCTATTTAGGTCACCGGCGAGGGGACGTGCATGAAGACATGGAGACAGACGAGCCCGGAAAGGATGCTGCTGATCCTCCCGAGTTCACCCACCTTGGCGACATTGCCCAGGAGTCAACTCTCCACGCGGACGCCGATTGGGATGATAGTGGAGATGTCCTCGGTCCGATGCCCGGATTCGGTAGCTTGAACGGTGGCTCTGTCAATGGCAGAGGACACTATAGTGAGCAGAAACGGAACTCGGGTAGGCCCTTTCTGTCCCATATGTTGATGCCCTCTCGGCGTTTTTTTCCGAGTAAACATGCTGAAATGCTCGTCTAGTTTTTTTTATTCGACTCACTGTTCCTCCAATTTGGCCCTTCATGGTTAACCCAGTTGTTTGGTCCTTCTCTGTATTGATCAACGATATCTCGCTGAAAAACGACCGAGAACGTAAAGCTCTGAAGATTTAGAGAAATACTGACTCACAAGAGGAACAGTTATAATGTCTGTCATTGCTGTGCTATTGTTTCTAGAGAACCTAGTTTGAACCCTGGGTAAAAAGGGTACATTGTGAGTTCTGTTGGAATCGTGCCAAAGGGTCGTCGCCACAGCCGACAAGTGCCTAGTAGCTATAAACCCCCACAGTCAATTTAAATTCCTTAAAAAACGGTGGGATCCAATTAGTGGGCTGGAATGTCACCATTCAAAGGCCATTTCATATGGTCGCTTGTGCAAACATCTTATTCCGTATATATGTATGAACTGTACACCATGCACAACGCGGTAGATGTTCCGCACCAACATGCGGGGCAGATCAAGACACTCATAAAAACATCCCACAAACGGGTATGTGGTGACTTGACTAGGCGCAGACTCGGGGTGCACCAGCCACTTAGGTCCTACTCCGCCTCTGTCCGTCCATCCGCCCCTTACTATGGGGCACACAATGGACTTTTACCGAGTCGATGGCTGACCTTGTGGTGGACGGCCACAATGCCTGTCCCCCCACCTTCGTTGTGGAATGCTCGCGGCTCCCAACGTCATTTGTCTTTGCAGGTGGTTGTTTCACTTGCTGACCTGAAGACCACTCGACCGCTATTCAGTTCCACACATGCATGCGCACACACGCACGCACACGCGTGCCCAAGTAGTCGCGGCTTTGTAAGGCAAACTCGAATATACCAAGCCGCGCCCACGCACCAGGCGGCCTCTACAGGCGACATCCGCTCGGGCAATTGCAATACACCAATAGCAAACCACTTGACCTCGCTCCGCTATCCTACTTAAGCAGCTGCCACCACTGTCTCATTCTCCCTCAGGTCTGGCCGGACGCAGTCAACACGAGCCCTGGCTTTACCAGCGGCCACAGCCGCCTGGGACTGTAGTTGGGAGTTCTGTTCATAGTAAATCACTCCTTCTGGTGACTTGTGTCTTTTATTTTCCAACCTGGGATTCGACCTGATGATTGTACTGATCCGAGTTCAACCATTAGTTAGACCGCTAAAACTCTCCTAGTAAGAAATGCGCGGAAATGTCACGATAATGCATTTTCCCTCAATGTCGGTCCACTTACCACCTCTGCTATTCGTCAACCGGCTATCCAAACCTGTCAGCCAACCTAGGACAAGTTTAGCCTCAGTGGCTGAAGTTTGGCGAAAACACCTGCCTACGGCATACCACACGCCTCTGTGCAGTCTTTAAGGCCTTGCACAGTAAACAAAGTCCGCATGGGCCCCATTTTTATTCAGTGTATCTGTGGCGTAGTCCGTTTGAAGGGGTATTTTAGCAGAATCATCATTTCACTGTGCAGGGCGAAAGGGTAATGTCTTGTTGTCCCTCTAGGAATTTGGAAGCTGTAACCACTTCATATACCACTAAACGTTACGTACTGCCCTTGCTTTTTCTCCTTTCTGAATGAATACGTCCGCTAAATTAACTGATTTACTGACGCACACACACAAATGCTGCTCCTGTATTCTTTTAGCTCGGGGCGCACCGCTTGCACCCAATACTGCTCAAAACAGTCAGGCGGCTTCTCGCAAGTCCAGCGTCGTGAAGGAGATTGAACGAATCCAGCAACGTCGAGAGGAACGGAGGGCCGCCCAGCGGGCCGCCAGAGAGCAACCCGATTTTGACCCGACTAACCCGAGCTACGAGTTCCTCATGATGATCCGGTAGGTGCTGGCAGTTGTTGCTATTTTGCACTCTACTCGACTGTGTCATCAAGGCAGACAGAGCCGGCAGTCTGGTGTCTGCTGACTGGCACTTAAACGTGTACCGTAGACGCTAAACCGTGGTACTCCTAATCTACTGCATCTCACTTTCTCCCCTCCCCCCACCAGTCCAGTCAGAAACCGTTCTTTCCATTATTTGTGCGAAAGTTGTTCCTCTAGACTCGGGGTCGGGAAAGTATGGCTTGCGAGCCACGTGTGGCTCGTTTGGTGATTGCGTCTGAATCTCTCAGATAAAATGGGATAAATCCAGAGACTTATTATACTCACATTAGGTTGAATTCAATCTTAAACTATATTATATGGCTCTCTCACTGAAATCAATTTCCAAGCATTTGCTTTCTCGGCTCTCTAAAGACAAACAGGTTCCCGACCTCTGCTCTTGGCGCAATTAACCAACTGAAAGCCCTAACAGAGCATGTAGCCTCATTTTGCGGTCTTAAAAATTTCACTTTTAGTCATCGTTCGCCATGCTGCGGTTGCGTGAGACGGCTAATCAAAAGGGTAGTTTTCTTTACCACCTGGATTCACTGATACAGGTCTTGATGCATTCTTTTGATACACCGCTTTTAGCGTTCCAGTATTGTGTCAGGTGGCGAATTGTAAAGTGTTACATTCACGTGTAATACTCGTAAAACCCGTGATCTTTTTAGGTTGACGGTTGTCATTTCAGCGCCCAATTACGCTTGAGGCTGTTGCAGCTGCATGTGCCGCTCGACTATTTATTCTTCAGAACCGAGACCCCTATTATTTGGCAGCTGACCTTAATTTTGAAGGCCTTTCTGATATTACCCGTCACCTGTAGACGCACCGGCTGCCTCGCAGCTAAGCCAATCAAAATCCGAGGTAGAAAAGCACGTTTCCACAGCATCTTCATTTTTTGATTTTAGGGCAAGCCAAACAGTCTACGTATAGGGACTGTGTCACTTGAGCCCTAACTTGGCGGAAAGAGTTTTTTTATCGCCAAGCCTAACTTTATAACTTAGCAATAAATCGTCGCAAAAAAGGCAGCCCTTACCTCAAAT
Source organism: Ligula intestinalis (assembly GCA_036362985.1). Lineage (NCBI taxonomy): Eukaryota > Metazoa > Platyhelminthes > Cestoda > Diphyllobothriidea > Diphyllobothriidae > Ligula > Ligula intestinalis. The sequence continues at coordinate 4,769,170 of JAYGXS010000009.1, forward strand.
GTTGGGTGTGTTTATTGCACGTCCACTAAATGACACGTCAGAGGTTATAGTCATATCTGAAAATGACAGAATTACGCAATTTTCCCGCGTGGTAGGTAACAGACCACATCAAATAATTGACTCAGCTGTTGTCAAGGAACAATAATACTATTCTCCATAGTTGACTGGACACTTTCCCAGTGTTTCCCAGTCTCTCAATTGGAAACGATCAGCTTGTAGACGAACCAAGTTTAAATTACTATTATCCGTCCTCTGCTCTTGTTTGGGCACGGACGATTTCAACGTCTTCAGAAATTCCGAGGAAAAACCCTGCGTTTGGGCTGCACCCAGTATTGCCTAATTCTCATGAGTCGCGGTACTTCTCCGTTCTTTCCGCGCCAACCAAACCTGACCTCATCGCATTTATTATTTATGTGGTATGCGTATTGGTTGCATTTACGACCACAATGTTTTCAACCTACGTGCGTCGCTTGGTCGTTTTGCATGTTGCGCTGCCATTCATTTCAGCAATTTTTCCTACCCTATTGCTCCCGCTTGCGCTTACGTGTGGTTCCCACCAGTGCGCAAACAGTCCTGAAATGGAAGTCTCACAGTGCAAAGTTGGGTGGTCGAGCCTTGGTTTACACACTGTGACGGACCTGTGGACCTTTTGTAGCACACCTTTCATAAACCGAATTTGTTTATGCATTGTTTAGGGAATACCAAGAGACCCTGGACTATCGCCCGCTAACCATCGCCGACGACATTGAGGTCCACCAGATTTGCGTTTGCGTCCGGAAACGGCCGATGAACAAAAAAGGTGATTTTTTAAGTATTGGATACTCATCAGTTGCCTTATTTGTTGCATTTGTGCATTGCATGATCAAATTGGAGTTTACAAAACTGCGTCGAAAGTTTTGTTTGTCCGTCAGTTGACCATAGTGACTGTCACTCATTGTCCCCTGAGGCTAATCAGCACTTCAAGCGGTGATCCCTGACCTTTTTTGCTCAGGAGAATTAACCTTTCCAGTATGCTATTGAATTTGCAGTCTCTATTCCAATTATCTGTGGGTTGTCAGACCTGACTCCTCGTCCACGGACTCTTCGCAGTCCATGCCTCATATTAACCCACTTATAGCATTGACCACCGGAGCATTGATAACTTTTGTAGCCAAGACGGCGGCACGTAACAAAGAACTCTTCACCCTTCTGACAGGCGTTTTATGCGTGTGTATGATAAGCATGTCGCAGTCTTTTTTCAACAAGGCCCGGTCATCTAATTGTAATGCTTCGTGTTAATAATTAGCGTGATATTGATGAATCCTGTGAACTTATTGTTCACTTCTGTCTCTGGTTATTTTGATCCTCAGTAAACTTTGATGTACACCAGTACTAGCAGTAAGGGTAAAGCAAACTGACAAAACCGACAAAAATAAGGAAGGCTGAACTCACCGTTTCTGACTTTTAGCCTTGATCTGCCAGTCATACCCAGTCCGAGGCTCGAACTCGCGATCTTTTGATTAGATGTCCTAGTGACCTCGTGGCGCAGTGGGTTAGGGCATTGGACAGGTCGCTGCCCGAGTCACGGGTGTCGCAGCACCTTGACTTGAATAAGGCTGCGGATACTAAGCTGATAATGGCCATTCTAGTTTCCCTTTTCTTTGCCAGTAATGTTCTCCTGCCTATTAAACTAGCCGCAGTGCGGAGCGAGTGAGTCCCGTTCCGCGATCGGCGAGCGGCAATCTACCGTTGGTGGAGCAAACGTTTCTTCTACGCATCCTGCATCTCTTGTAACCTGTGAAAGCGGCACTATTGAATGTGTACAGCAAAAGCAGGGAACTGTTTTATTCTATCAGAAACAACATTGTCAGTTCGGGACATTTTGTCATCACATTAATATGCCTTACATCGCTCCTCCTATCCTCCAGAGCTGGCTCGACGGGAGATTGATGTTCTCACAATTCCCAACAAACAACAGGTGCTCGTCCACGAGCCCAAAACGAAGGTTGACCTAACCAAGTATCTGGAGAATCAGTCATTCCGTTTTGACTACGCCTTCGACGAGACAGCGGACAATACGCTGGTAGGTTGTCCCGTCTACTCCAACCCTCACATATTAAAAAAATGGACTTTAATAGGTTGCTTGCCTGACTTCTATTAAGGAGAGCTCTTTAGTCGTTTTCATCCTATTTTATGAGCAGAATCACCGGCTCTGCGGTACTATATTTCAGAAAAACAGTTAATCACCCAACGGGATCATTCGGACCGTAAATGAACGGAACTTTATGAGATAGAATATAGTAATGTCTTGGTTAGTTCAGAGCACAATTGCCCTCATAAACCCAATAATGAGTCCATTGCGCATTGTTGATCCGAACTCCGCCACCCCTTGTAGCCTAGTCATCTACTAGCTTCTTGAAACTGACATCTGTATATTGAATCCAGTACCCATTCATGTCTAGAAAGTAGATGAAAAAGGTTTGCATCCTGTTAAGTGAACAGGAGGCGGTCGACGGCTTTCCTTACTGTTTTTCTTTCGGACCGACACATACGTACCCTCTTAGGAAATCAGCTGACCCTGTATCACACATATTGTAGACCTTTCAAGGTACACGTTGGCGTTACGGAAACTTGCTCGACTCGTTTTTGATTTAAAAGTTTCAACTCTGATAAGATATTTGCACCTGGACTTTGGTGAAAATAGTGAATTCGACTAAGTTGTACTGTGATTCTTCATTTAAGAAATGGATGTCTCGGTATTCTTGAGTCCCCTTTCTCATGTAAAAGAGACGGTAATTTGAGTAGACTGCGCTAAAAGTTGGTTTGAAATTTTTTATTGAGGTCTCAACTTATGCAAGGGTTCAGTAACCGAGGGTGCATCTCCTGCTAACAAAAACCACAGTAAACATTAAACAGTATAGTTTTGTCTCCTAACCCAAAACCCAACAAAGCAAACTTAGCTGGCAGAATGTATTTTGTGAATGTGTTTTTTATGTGAGTTTCGCATAATTTACCAATGTGCGGCCTCAGCGAATTCCCTTATGCACGTTTCCTAGTGGCTGAGCTCTCTTAAGCAGAAAAATGTAACAGATGTTACATTTAAAAATAATAATGATATCCGTTGAAGTTGTTTTCAAATTGGCAGCCGTACTTCGGGGAAAGTGCAGTTTAGTGTGAACGTTGAAGGAATTTAAGGGTTCAGAAAAAAAACAGCTGATGTGTGAATATTTAATTGACAAATACGGCGTGCACTGAAGCTCGTAGCCCACCAACCGAAGCCGTCTGATAGACCTTTAGTTAAAACGAATATTTTCCCGAGGGTGCAGCACTGTTAAGTCGGAAACACATTCTCGGACTGTTTCACGTCTCATGATGTGTCGATTTTGAAATAAAAATCCTCCAAACCACTAGATTGCAGTTGGTACTTAACCGGCACATGCATATTCCACTATTCTTCGCCTTACAATGCCTTCATTCGAACGAATTGATGGTAGGATACGGCAAACAGAACCCCCGGAATAAAGTTGGCCTTGCGATACATCAGAGCGAAATTAAGGTTAGGGTTCAGCTTTGAGTTACTGTTTGCATTAATGTTTGGGTCAGAGATAAGTATACTTTCGGAAATGTAGCTTTCCGATTCCAATGTTCTAGTCGACTGACTAACAATTCCCTTCTTTTCTTTTTTGGGGGATTACACCTAGAGTATTTTTTTTTCGGATTAAGGGATAGAAGGTAAAGTTTAGCTTTTTTAAGATTCTTTGTACCATCGGCAGGAATACACTTCTACACTAATTTGAGCTGATCTTCGATCTTTCAAGCTTCAGTAGGTTTTCAGGGTGTATTACAGTATTTTTACGATGTCCATCCCACGGCAATATAAGATGGACTAGAGGAAACTTTCGTGGCCCTACTGGTCGCGCTTAAATTTTGAGCTTCTGCCGGTCGCCTGAACGTAGGACATAGAGCAGATGTAAGATCCTAGTGACCGCGCCTTTTGACAACGATTTTTTCTCTTCTGCGCACATTCCTCGGCCGTGTCCTTATCAGTTGCATCAACAGTTGCCTAGGCTTGCGCTTGTGCTACTGATGAAATTTGCAATCGCCATTGTTTTGATCGTCTCCCGACCAGAACGCTACTGGCAGAACTGCCTAAACTTGAGGCTGAGCAACCTAGAAAGAGAGAGTTAAAAGAAACCAGAGACACATTAAAGCCTCTTTTTAACATGTGCATCGCCCCCTATTGCCTTGCTTTCCAACTCGAATGTAAGCCTCGAGCCATAGCACATGTCCATCCTTTTGTTTTGATTGACCAACAAGCCCCTGAGCTTTTTAAAATTTTCCTGCCCGTCTAATGCATTCATTCGTGACAGCATTGGTGCGCGTAACGGTATCCACACTAGTCGCCACAATGAACCCTCGTAACTTTGTGATTCATCTGCAACCGAGCGTGTTCTTGTGCCCGTCGTGGGAATTTTTTCGGGGCTAACCAGCTGTGCAGGGAGGCGTAACTGGGTGTGCGTGCGTGCTTGCGTGTGTGACGCGTCCAGGGCCTGCTGCTTCCTACTTAGACGGTGCTTTTTTTTCTTCCCTGACGCTTTTGCATTTTTGAGTGTAGTCCTTTTAATCGATATTTAACGTGTGTACTACAACTTTTTGGGTTCCCAGTGTGTTCACCTTGTCTTACCTAAAGAAGAGTACTTCGTACGCGTTTGTTTATAATCAGAATCTGGTAGTGCCACTAGACCACCGACCGCGAATATGCGCTGCTCTTAATCTGCATTTGCATCCAAAAATTAAGAAATGTTGTGTCAGTGGTCGCGATCAAAATCCAATATTCTGAACGCTGTAACGTGTACAGAGTGTAGTGATTAAACGGCATATTTCTTGATCAGTCAAGAATGTCCACCAACCCCCTCCTAATCGGTCTAGGTTCATTTCAGGAAACTTTATTACAGCACGTTGTTTGGATTCTCTGACCCCGTTTTCCGCGTTGCGCTCAGTCGTTCTCAAACTACCTTCAAGCACTAAGTCGAGTATCAATGAGATCTATACGCCTTTAGTTTTCCAAGTTCCTGTATGCGTACTCGTAGTGCCTCGGCTTTTCATGCACGAGCTGCCAAACCCTCTCCTCTGTGTAGCCCCTTACAACAAGGCACTCCACGACCGCCGACCTGCTGTTAGACAGCGAAGATCCATTCTTTGCCGGCATTTTTAAAAGTGTGGTTTATGACTCAGCCTCAACGTTAAGAGAAGTAAAAATAAACGCAGCTACAAAGCACCCTACCTCGTTGATACCCATATCGCGGAGACCGTTCCTTTACCTGGCTCTGTCCTCCAAAGTTAATGATACTCTGCCTGATATATTTGTAATCTTCTCCCCCCTCCTCAGGTCTATCGGTACACCGCTCAACCCCTGGTGGAATGTATTTTCGAAAGGGGCATGGCAACGTGTTTCGCCTACGGGCAAACTGGCTCTGGAAAAACACACACCATGGGAGGCGAGTTCCAGGGTCGTGGTTTACAGGACTGCTCAAACGGCATTTATGCATTGGCGGGTATGTAAGATGTTGGAAACTTCTCCCTTTTTCTATTCTGATATGTGGCTTAAGCTCAGTTTTTTACCATTCCTTGGTTTTAGCTCGTGACGTGTTCCACCTAAACGCCACCAAGTACTCTCACGAAGATCTTTGTGTGGAGGCGGCCTTCTTTGAGATTTATAGTGGCAAGGTGAGTTGCCCCGGCACTTTCTGCCATCTGATTTAATTTGCCTCGAAAGGAAATTTAGTTAACGCAGGGTCTTTCTGTATCCAAAATCAGGTGTTTGATTTGCTCAACAAGAAGGCAAAGCTCCGGGTCCTCGAAGATGGCAAGAATCAGGTTCAAGTTGTTGGTCTTCGAATGGAACCGGTGCACTCTGTGGAGGATGTACTTCAACTCCTACGTCACGGGGCTGACATACGGACTAGTGGTCAGACCTCCGCAAATCAACATTCCAGTCGATCTCACGCCGTCTTTCAGGTGGGTTGTGCCTACTGCAGTTTAAAAGCCGCCAACTAGCCCACCGCCTGCACTCGGAGATGTCTTAAGTGTGCTTAAAGAAAACAAAAGCCCCAGCAGGCGTTTCGTCGCTCGCAGTTCTCAAACAGATTAATGTGCAGCTACTGTAGGTGTATGTTTGAGTGGCAAATTTCGCGGTTCGTCTCGCTGCTACGTTAGACCTCAATGGCTTGTACTATGCTTTAGGCAAGCTTCATTGAGTCTGTATTGCGGTGCCTTATGGCACTTAAAACACACTGTCAAATCAACTTGCTAACAGTCTCCGACAGACAAGAGAAGCCTGTCAGAGGTGGTAGCGAATGAGGCTTATTCTGACATGTCTGTCCTCGTGAAAAATCACAGAATTCCTGCCTAATAACTTCTGCAAATATGCCAATGTTTAGCTCGAAAAGTGGGGAGCAGGATACATCGGCCGAACAACGAGGCGCCTGAAAAAACAGGAGACGTGAGCCTATACCGGCCTGGTTAAGTAAACGTGGGTTCTCGAGTTCTATTCTCGTACACCTTGCCGATACGAATCACCAAGTCGATACTAATGAAGCCTTTTGGGTTGTATATGGGACACTAGCTAACTTTTCCCAGGGCCTACGCCAACGGGTGCTTGCATCAGCTGAAACAGTCGCTATACGCTAGCGGATCCAGTGCTATATTGTCAGAAGACGCTGACAAAAGCACTTTCACTTCCATGACCAACCCCGGCGCCAGGCGGCGATCGCACATCGTCCCCACTCTCTAGTGACAGTCGTTCGCTCCGCGCAAATGACAGTAATTATCAGTCCATGTACCTGACCCCTGCCCAATGCCCACAACCTAACCGAATTTCCTCCCTCTTCCCCCAACACAAGAACCTCTAAACGCCGAGCTCGCCATATGGGCGGCGTGTGAACGATGAGTCGTACTCCAAGTACGCTTATTAACCCTGTCCAACTGTACAATTTTCTTTTTCCGAAAATGTGCCGGGCTGATAAAGAGTTGCTGAAAACATCTGTTTGCCAAATCCACTCTATTAATCCTAGCGCTTTGGGACCTTCCAGAATTAGGTTCAAGTCGTGACTTGGTGAGTTGTCACTCAACAGCATAGCTCGGCTCTCCTTCGAAGCGAATGTCAGACTGTCATGGCTCATAAGTTATGTCTGTGCGTGTGAAATCCGAGACTCCCTGAGTGAAATCCTTTAAGCATGACATTGACGACCGTACGTGCATTGCACGAACGCGTGTTGTGGCATTGGCGAAACCGTTTTGCTTAAGACTGGTGACTTGTTGGCAAAGCACGCAAAATTCATTTTCTTCCGCTGCCGTATTGCTCTTTTCGTTACAAGAAGCCCTCCCTTGTCCGATCTCCGCTTGCTTCGGCTGCGTTACTGCGTCTTCTTGCCTTGTGTACTGATGAATCATCTCGAACTTGTTTAGGGCACGTCCATTTGTCACAGATTATGTCGCTGCGAGTGGTTGTTATGTCTAGGTAACTGCAAAGACGCTGTTTGTCCGGTGCATTGGCTGTCTTTATTGGTACCAGCAGCGAAAAACGCTTGCTCTCTTAGTGTACTGTTGCGCTTGCAACATGACTTTGTTAAAGGGAGGGAAAATCGGAGTTTAGGCCAGCAGTATGTCCAGCCAGCACCATCGTCCGTTTAACGCTGTTGTCATCATTACATCTATATCGCCATTGTCGGTATGAACTGCGGTAAACCTATTTCTCCTGCCGCCGTAAATGGACCATTCGAAAGCTAGTCCGACGCGCGGTACCGACTTGAGTTAACAGGACTATTAATACATGGTAAAACACTTTTTTTTACTCCTGGGTTTTGCACTTAGAAGCTACGCCGGTCATGATCACGGAAGAGGGAGGCAAAACTAGACGCAGGGGTTGCGAGGCGTCGTGTACCTGCTATTTAGTAGGACTTGTCCGAGTTCTTGCTTGCCAAGAATCAGTAGGGCCCATTCTATAAGCTCTGTATTCGGGTGCCTCCATTAGTCTATCTGGTGAGTGTTAATCCGGATCTCCAGGTTACTTAATCTCCTGATTGAGCCAAGGAATGCACTTCAGCTATGTGCTTTTTAGTCAAAATTAGGTATGCCTTTAAAGCGAATGAAGATCATGGGATCTAAGGTGAATTTGCCTAGGTTTCGGCAACAGCTGCTTAACGTCTATTTGCGGGATTATGTGTTGTTTTATTTCGAAATCTCCCAGAACCTGCAGCAAGTGCCGTTAGAAACAGGAACGTAGAACCAGTGAAAGTGACCTCATTTGTCTTCCGGCCTGTAAGTTAGGTGAAGATCTGCAGTGGGTATTGTACAAAATACAAATTTCCGCCCATTTTTAAGTAGGTTTAATGTCATTTCAACTGCCGCGGTGTTGAAAGTAAATAAGGCATAACAACTCAATATACAGATGTTCAGCCTTAGTTTTCATGTATTGTGCACCCGAATACGTGGTGTCCCAAAAATGTATACACATTTTAAATAATTACAAACTTGGTGTTCATAATAACTTTATTATTTCACAAATGAAAACAATATTTACAAGTATTATTTTATTTTATTTTTTCACCGCATTTTGATTATTGCAACAGTAGCTGAATTGAGAGAATCCTAAACATGAATGCATCCGAATACCAAGTGAATTGTTTCATGGTATGTGCGATTCCATTGCTTCGCGTTTTCAGCAGTGTAATTATCAAAATGGATGTCATTTTGAGAACATTCAATGAAAAAACAATGCAATGATAGTTGTAAATATTTTTACATTTTCGAAACATTAAAAATATGATAAACACTAATTTTACAATTATGTAAAATGTGTATGCATTTTTCGGGACACCCTGTAGGTTAAAGGATGCAGAAATTGCAGCATTTTATGTAGACCTCCCCCTATGTTGGAACCAAGTTAGTTGAACCAAATTACGCAGTGATGAATTTAAGAGCACGGTTTGAAACTTGTTTTCAAATACCTCTTAGTGAATGAGTGCCTGAAGGCCTAGGCCCGTGGACGTGACCAGCAGCCGTGTTGTCCTGGTGATGTTTTGTTAGGCCTTTTCTCGTACTGTCTCTGTTTCCTGTTTTTTTTTCCTTGTTGAACTTCCTGCCTTCAGTCGGTGTAGTGTGTGCAAAATTAGATTTAGGTCAGGTGAAAGACTTTGTCGTTTAAAATGAATCCATATTTTGCCTTGAAAAGTAACTAACCGTTTTTCCAGCCTGTGCATTGTTGTGTTCCGTCCGTACGTCAGATAGTTCCGATCTCCTGCGATTACTTTCGTCCCCATACCTCCAAATCAGTAAATACGGAAAACCGCACCACTACTGGCAGCAGTGCTTGTTCTTGTGACAACGCTATCACTGCTACATTTTGCGGATGAGTTGGTGCTTCAGATTATGCGTAATTCGTTCCCATCTTCTCTTGTAAATTAATCGTTGTTTCGTCTGCCAGTAGGATGATTTTGCTTTTCGCAACAAATGTGGATGTGATTATCTCGTTTCTAAGGCCTGTCAGTGGTTAATGCCTGAGTTTACTCACACGCGTACGCGAGTGCACTTGAGCCGGCCAACTCTTACAAAGTGGTTTTCACCAGTGAATAAATTTGACTCGCTTTCACCACTGTTTTTTTCATGGTCTCGGTGGTATACCGTGTCTCTAGGGTCATTATTTCATCCCTTCCCTTTAAAAATACACCCCATTTGAGGACTTCGCTACGCTCTGATGTCGATCCTATCTCTCGCCTAGCGCTGTTTCGTTCTTCTCCTTTTCCCATTGACAGCAAATTCAGTTTCACATTGAAGGTTATCAGCAGCAGATGCTAAATAAAACTGCTGCCTTTGAAATCACATCTCGACATCTTATTTGTCCTGCAGGGCAAGGCACAATATCGACATAACGCGAGCTATTATTTCAAATCTATCCGTTCGATTGAGGTGTAAATACCGCCAACTTCAAGTAAACCGATGCCACTTTCAGTTCATATTTTACTATTTAGTCTTAACTTCCCTATGCAAAGGTGTATAATGTTAATAATGTGTTCGGAGTCCAAATGCTTACGGATCTGCCTATCTGCTGTATGTAGTATAATGGGAAGTTTCGGGCCCTCAAGTGAAAACTCCCCTTTTATGACCCAATCCCCTTCTCCTTCCAAATATCTGCTTTAACACTTGAACTAGAAAATTTACGATTTCAATATTCACAGCTGTCAAACTGTCCATGCTGCTTTCTCCGCTAGCACCATGTGCGCGCGCGCGTGCTAGTTTACTACTCTTCTTTTTGGTGGGCTATCATTGACCCCTCTTGTATTTCAGCTCATCTTGAAGAAACGCACGTCCAACAAACTTTTCGGAAAGTTCTCGCTCATTGATCTTGCTGGCAATGAACGCGGTGCGGACACCAGCAGTTCGGATAGGATCACTCGAATGGAAGGCGCCGAGATCAACAAGAGTTTGCTTGCACTCAAGGTTAGCTGTCGCTAAATCATTCATTTCCTCGTCTTTATGCCACCAGGCTGCACACTATACGCCAATTTAGGGTTTGTTCTATTTAACTATCTCGCATGACGATGGCTGCTTCTACCTCCCCTACCCTACCCTCGCCACCTAGACGGCGCGTCAGAACAGGAGCGACAACTCCTAGTGAAAATAGGGTCAAGTTGAGGTTCATTTTTAAGGTGGGGTGTTACAATTGCCTTAAGGTAAGGGACAGTCCAATTTAAGGCTTAGCTTGTGGTTAGTGTCAAATGTAGGATGCGGGTTTAGGCTAGGGTTTGAGTTGAGACTAGGGTGTTGGAGCGGTGTATGGATTAAGGCATGGGGATATCTTCCCTTATTGAAATTATACGCAGTGAAACCTTTTATTACATAGACGGGCCGTTCTTATTTCCGTGTACTGTTTAGGACGCTATACAGTAGTCGCCAGTTATTAAGACCACCTCGGGCCCAGACCGAATTAGGCTTAATAAGCGGCGGGCGCACGAACCGGAGAGTCCTAGTTTTTTATTAGCAAATGCAGGATAGGCACTATACATTATGGGTAGAGCTTGGTAATGTACAAGAAAAGAATGCTGTTTGTCTGTATTTTAAGCAATGAAAAAAAACGAAAAAATGATTTGCGACACGTTTAAAAAAATCGGTCTAGTGTCAGTTGTTTTGGAAGAAAATTCACTCGCAAGTGCTCTTTGATGTCCTTCTCCAGGCACCAGAGATCGTCGAATTTTGTGAAATCTGATGCCTGTAGACCGCGTTGCGCACGCAGAGAGATGAAAATCTCACTCTATCCTGTTGGCAAACTGGGCTTTGTAGCCGGCGACTGGGCTTATTTGCCGGCGGATTTTGCTATGTAAAATTCCGTCCCAAGCTGATTTGGGCTTAATATGTGGCTGGGCTTTATAACCGGCGACTACTGTATAAGTATTCCTTACCATTTTGGCCAATATCAAGTTAGTTGGCAAATAGACCATGCAAACTAATGATGGTAGGCTCTTTCTGCCACAGATTGCATTCCCTGTTGTGAAACTAGCTGCATATTTTCTATACATCAATGTAAATAGTCCCCCATTAACTGGAGCTTGTCAAGAAATCGGCTCTTTCAGCCGCATCGAGACATTTCATCTTGTCCGGTCTAGACGAAGTGTAGACTCTGGCATGTGCGATCCAACACATCGTTTCCGCTAAGTCTGTGCACGATCAGACGTATGACGCAATGCAAATTTGTGTCTGCTCACGCGATCTCTTATGATCTACAGAAAGTGCGAATGTGTTTGCCCGTCGGTTTTATACACCGGACAACTGCGAGGGATCGTTGCTATGGTCACCTCATAACTATGTTAATCGTAGCACAAGTCTGGTTTGCATGCACAGATCAGCGATCTTGGGCTGTAGACTGTAGATCCAAGGGTAGCACCCGCAAATAAATTATAGGCCAGCATCCGACTCATAGCCGAAGCTACCCTCTGGTGTTTTTTGCCTCGTCTGTGTGTGTGTTTCCGCCTGTTCAAACAGTCCAGCTTATAAATGCAAGTGCTGACCATTCTGACTGGCTCTCTGTAGATTACCTCTCTCTGTCTCTTTTCCCGAAATAGGAATGTATCCGAGCGCTGGGCAGAAAGGGTACTCACTTGCCTTTCCGAGCCAGCAAGCTGACGCAGGTCTTGCGTGACTCCTTCATTGGAGACCGGTCGCGTACCTGCATGATCGCCATGGTTTCGCCCGGTATATCTTGTTGCGAGCACACCCTTAACACCCTCCGCTACGCAGACAGGTACATTTTCCGACCCCCATCGCAAGCAGACTCTGCCATCTCGTTTCTTTTTTGACACGACTATTTACCTTTCAGGGTGAAAGAACTGGGTCCTACCACCGGTAAGCTCTGAATGGCCCTATCATTGAAAACTATCAATCTAATAAGGTGCTAGTGCATTCTGCCGCAATTTTGTCCGAAAACAAAAACTTTTAAGAAGCGAATCGAATGGATATTGCGTATGTCAACAAGTCTGTGGATGACAGCAGACTTATTTATCTTCTTTCTATAGTCCTTTACGGAGAGCCGATTTGTGCCAAATATGCTAGATGAGCTGGTCGCCTCTGTATCTAAAATAAGCATTTTCTTTCGTAGAAAAGTTTGCTTTAGTGCCCTAACTAGGCGATTTCTTAGACGCCAAAACCCGACATCGGTAACTGCCGTGCTGCTCATTGTAAATGATATCAACTAGTGTCGGATTGCGCAAACCAAAGTGAAATTTCAGCACGAGTTGTTGGGGTCGCAGTACGGTAGACGCCCCGGATCACGCAACATTTCGACATAGGTGGAAGATTGATACTCTTTCGCTGATCGGTATTTACTCAGGTTGTGATATTGATTATCGTGTAGTCTATTCTGAAGTTTATTCCGTCAAGATAGGATGCGGGCTTTTGAAGGAGCTTCCCTCTGACTACCAGCAAAAAGTATCGATTGTTAAAGCTGGCTACTTAAGTAGTATGCCTTTTTATCATTGATTTTGACTGCCTTTATAAATTCAAATATATTTTATGGGAAACATGCACAAAAAATTATTTCATGTACTGGTTTGGTAGCAAATTATGTCTTCTTTAAATTTTATACTCAAAAAAGGGTAGCTTTCGGTTATAAAAAGTTGCTAATCATGAGCTTTTTTACAATTGTGAGGTGTTT